>PVKE010024256.1:0-23949 GCA_004027555.1 Craseonycteris thonglongyai | reverse complement strand
TGTTAATACAAAAGAAAAGAAGCTACCGTATGACACTACCAAATACTCAAGCTAACTGACTGTGTTCTTCGATGAGTCGAGTCGTAACTGTTGCGTTCACGCGTTGCGTCCGGTGACAAGTGTAACACATAAGTCAAAATGTATTGTCTGGGTGGGCGGAGATCACAGTGTCAGGCTGTCAGAATTCTAGGAATTTATGGCTTTGGCAAATTCCCAGAATGCATTAAACTATTGCTAGAAAGTTTTGTCTTCTACAATCGCTTCAAAGTCCATGGTACACGGAATTCCACCCCAGACATTGCGAGTGATCGACGATCGACCAAAATTGGCCTCGTGATCGACCAGTCGAACGCGATTGACTTGTTGGCCACCCCTGCTATAAGCAATAAAGGTATGTGTTCCATTCACCTAATTAAGAAAGGGCCTCAGCAAACAAGTTTGTAATATTAATAATATGCTTTATATTTTAGTACGCAATTTATGAGTATGTTGGAGTCTTTTTTTTTTAATCTGAGTGTTTTTGTTGACTCACTGTGAATTTCTAGCTTATAATTCAGTTTAGTTCAAAATTGACTTTCTGTTTTCAATGTATGCTAGGAACCACATTCAACAGGCTGTGAAGGATGCTGTAAATGAATAAGACAGAAGTAAGACAAATAAAGAATTAGCATATGAAAAAATGTCAACCTCAGTAGTAGTCAATAAATGCATGTTAAAATGAGATTTCCCCCCACTCCCCCATCAAATGACCAAGATTTAAAAAAAAAGGGTGGGGGGGAGGGAGGATGCTGGGATGGCTCAGCGGTTGGTCACTTGTTTTCCAGTCCTGGGGTCCAAGGATGGAATCCGGCCCTGGGCCCATGTGGACCCATATGCTGAACTGGGGCATGCCTTCCTTGGGGGCCGCACCATGTGGACCAATTCCTGCTCTGCGCAGCCCTTCCTCCACTTGTGGAATGAACACTATGTAAAAAACCAATGATGTGCAACTATGGAGACTGCTCTGGGCCTTCTCCTTCTCTCTGTCTCACTCTGTCTCTCTTTCTTTGTCAAAAACAATAAAAATAAATCTTAAAAAAAAAAAAAAAAGGAGTGTTGGTGAGGCTCAGATGCTAGGGCACTTGTTCTGCTGTAGGTGTGAGTAAGAGACAAAGGCCCCAGGGAAGGATCAAGGTTGGGAGTAGCAGGGAAAGTTTTTGGAAGGATTAGCACTTGAGCAAGAACTTGAAGAAGGGGTAGAATTTAAACAGAGGGAGGGTGAGAATGAAAGGCAGGGCACAGATCATGATTGAAGGTGGTCCCTTTTCACCCTACTATGTTGTGCACTGTATTTGTCTGTGTGTAAGATAATACTTTTGCCTAAAATGAGGGTAACTCATATGTTGGTTTCTTTTTTATTTTTTAAGATTTATTTTATTGTTTTTGATAGAGACAGAGAGAGACAGAGAGAAGGGGGAGGGCCCAGAGCAGTCTCCATAGTTGTGCGTCATCATTCAACATGGTTTTGTTCCACACAGGTGGGCAGGGGCTGCGCAGGGCAGGGACTGGTCTGGGGGGAGGGGAGTCCCACATGGGAGGCATGCCACCTAGAGCCAGGGGCTGAACTGGGGGCAAGAACCGAACTGGGGGCCTCCTGCATGGAACGCACACCCTAGTTCAGCATATGGGTCTGCATGGGCCAGGGTTGGGATTCGATCCTTGGTCCCTGGGACTGCAAAGTGAATGCTTAGCTGGCTGAGCCATTTTGGCTTCCCCACATATGTTGATTTTTTAATGTTGGGTTAGAAAAGTAGGGGTTGTCTTATATATGGGGACATCTTATGCACAGAAAAATATGGTTATCTATCCTGGTACATGAGCTTTATTTCAGTCATTTGAATGTTTTTATAGTATTTCATTGGATAAATACATCATTTATTTACCCATTCTTTTAGTGATGGACAATTAGATTGCTTCCAAATTTTGTTGTCACAAAGCAATTGTGAATATCTTTATATATGTTTCCTTATGCACATTGGAGAGACTTTTCCCAGGATCTATGCTGGGGAATAAGATTGTGGAGTCCTGGGATATGCACTAGAAAGTACAAATTGCTCTCCGAATGTCTGTGCCAAATGAAACTCCCACTAGCAATGTTAGAGACTCTTATTTTCCCATTTTCTTACACTTACGTTTTTATCAATTTGATGGATATGAATATCATATTAATTATTTTTCTGTTCTCCCATAACAAGTGAAGTTCAGACTTTTTTTTTTTTGTATATTTATGGGCCATTTAGATTTCTTCTTGAGCAAATTGCCTGTTTTTTCCTATTTTTTATTTTTTATTTTTGTTTTTTTATTTCTTCATTGACCTATAACTCTTCATTATATAGTATAAATGTCATATTTTAAAAAATGTCAATGAAAGGAATTGCAAATATTTTCACTTCCTCTGGGTATTGTTTTTTAAACTTTTATTATGGTCTCATTTCACTCAGAAGTAATTTTAATTTAGTCAAAATTATGAATCTTATTGTTCCTGGTGTATGTTTTCTATGACTTAAGAAATTCTTTCATAACATATTTCATAAAGAGAGTGTCCTGACATATTTTTTCTAGACATTTTGCTTTTCATATTTAAGTATTTAATTGGCCTAGAATTGATTTTTACGCATGGTCTGAGATAGGGTTGTAACATTTTTTTTCCCAAAAGGATAGCCAACTGCCCAAGTCCATAAATATTTCTTTTTCTATTTTATTTTTATGTGTTTATCACATAACAGACAAATTTATACAGACTTCAGCGAGCAAAAACTATGGAAATCCTCTCAATTGGCAAAACGTGTGCATATATTTCTGTAGTCACAGGTATTCCCGAAGCAGCTAAATGATGGTAAATGTACATCTGATTGAATTTAAATTCCAACTCTCTCACTTATAAACAAGCAGGGTGAAAGAGGATATTAACAAAATAAATCATTTGAAAAAATTGGTATGGAAATGAATTTGATTATACAGAAGTTTGGGATAGAAATATGAGCTGTCTAATTTCAAATGGTTGGAAGGACTGGATTATAAGGTTTTCCACTGGACTCTGGAAATGTTATAATAAAATGAAGAGGACCCTTAATAACCCCAACCCCAAGAGCCTGGACTAAATAAACTAAACCAAATAATAGTATGGACCAAGGTATCTGAAAACCACTTCTTCTTTTTTTTTTTAATTATTAAATTTATTGGGGTGACATTGATTGGTAACAATTAGATAGTTTCCAGATGTACAAATCTACATTACATTGTCTATGCATCGCATTATGTGCTCACCACCCAGAATCAGCTCTCTTTCCATCACCATATATCTGGTGCCTCCTCCCAACTACCCCCCTCCAGTCTCCCCCTCCCCCTTTCCTTCACTTAAGTAACCACCAAACTATTGAGTGTGGCCATAAGTGCCCACTCCCACCTCCCCTCCCCACTCTCCCTCCTCCCTCCCCCCATTCCCTCAGGTAATCACCAAGCTATTGTGTCCATAAGTCTTTGTTTCTTTGTTACTTTCAGTTTTATCTTCCACCTATAAGTGAGGTCATATGTTTTCTGATTCTTTCACTCTGACTTATTTCGCTTAATAAGATGGTCTCTAGGTCCATCCATGTTGCCAGAAATGACTGTATTTCATCATTTCTTATCGCTGAGTAGTATTCCATTGTGTAAATGTACCACAACTCCTTTTCCCAGTCATCTATCGAAGGGCGTTTTGGCTGTTGCCATGTTCTGGCCACTGTGAACAGTGCTGCGATGAACATGCGGGTACAGACATCTTTGCAGATTAAGGTTTTCAGGTTTTTTGGGTAGATGCCCAGTAGAGGGATTTCTAGGTCATATGGTAATTCCAGTCCTAATTTTTTGAGGAATCTTCATACAGCCTTCCATAGTGGTTGTACCAGTTTACATTCCCACCAGCAGTGTATGAGGGTTCCTTTGTGTCCACAGCCTCTCCAGCACTCGTTATCCCTTGTTTTGTTGATTATAGCCATTCTAATAGGTGAACCACTTAGTCTTAGGAAAAGAACTGTCTACACCAGAGCTGGGCTCACTCAATCCCATTCCTAAGTGATCTTCCTTTTGCCTTCCCCTTTTAAAGAGGCTGAAATGCTAAACTCTCACTTATTTGAAACCCTTTCCACTTGGGGTGGCCATGTAGCTCATCTCTGGCCAGAACAAGGCCTTTGCCCTCTCACTTTCTTCTTTCCTGGAAATTGGATGTGGGACCTGGAAGTACAGGAGCCATCTTGGGATCCTAAGAACATGAACTTGTGACATTTTAAGCTACTCTTGCCAGCCTGGTATGTCTATCCTTAGATATGTGGCCAGAGAGAGAATAAACCCATAATCTGTGTAAATCCTTGTAGTGAAAGGTTTTATTTTTAAAATTCATTTACATTCAAATACATGCCTACTTGATAACAGCTTTGGTAATTCATATATTCATTCATTCATTCTTTCATTCAGTATTGGTTTTCACTGGAAACATTTACACTAAAGGGTGCGTGTTAGTGAAGTGAGGATTGACTAGGGAAAAGAGAAGATGGCATGTGTCCCTTGTGTATCCAGAGTTTATTTTATAATAGGAGAAATAAGTAATGACCATGGATTAAGAGGCAGCTTTTTTTTTTTTTAAGATTTATTTTATTGATTTTTGACAGAGAGAAACAGAGACAGAGAGAGACAGAGAGAAGGGGGAGGGCCCGGAGCAGTCTCCATAGTTGACAGCATTAGTTTTCCATATAGTTTCACTCTACAGGTGGGCACAGGGCTGCGCAGGGCAGGAACTGGGCTGGGAGCCTCCTGCATAGGCCCTGGCAAGAGCTGAACTGGGGGCACAGCCCAGTTCAGCATATGGGTCTGCATGAACCAGGGCTGAGATTTGATCTCCGGTCCCCGGGGCTTCAACGGGAGTGCTTACCGGTAACCCGCTGAGCCATCCCAGCTTCCCTCAGAGGCAGCTTTTGATGAGTGTCCTATGTACTAACATTTGGCCTCTAGTTTTGTCAGATGATTTTCTACAAGCATCTGAGATTCATTGTGGCATTTTGGGCACCACAGAGATACCTTTGGGCATCAAACACTTGGTCCTAAGAGTACATGTCATGTGCTCCTATAGTCACATCATGACTATTTTGCAGTATGAGATGTACACTGGTATATTTTCTACTACAACACAATCTATGGAAAGCTCCTTTTAGAGCTACAGGACATTTGATTAAAGAAACAAACGTTCCAACTATGGATTGTAACCACAGGATAGTTTCTATTTTATTGATGTGGCTTTGAAAGATATAAGCAGCCTTATGCCAATTTGTGTCCCCATCTCCTGCAGGCAGCACCCAAATGACAGGAAGGCAGAGAAAAGCACACTGATAGCCAAGGGTCAGAGTTAGGATGTAAACTCCTGGGATCTTGTTTTCATCTCATTCTCCCTCATCATGACTAATTTGCATATTTTAGGGACTCAAAAAAATGTTTGCTCTTTTCAATTGCATGTAGTTTTATTTCTTGGCTATAATTAAACCTAGAATATACAAAGATATAATCTGACTTCTTGCATTATTGGCCAGTCCTAGATTTAAATTTGGCAATGAATACACTATCTAGTTTCCAGTTCTCTGACCCAGACAAATGAATTCCGCAGTAATGATAGATCCTGCCACTTTCCTTCCCACACACAGAGTGTCCTTTGGTTATGGTCAAGAGCTGAAGACAGGGTGGCAGGGGGAATGGGAGGGTACAACCCTAGGCAGCCCTCGGTTGTCCTTGGCCTAAAGAACCTAGAGGAAGATGAGTTGAGAGGCATTTAGGATTGTCAGTTCTCCTCAGATTTTGTTAGTGTTCCCACAGGGCTGTTACCAAGGGGTTCATAGTGATCCTGGTCTTGGCCTTGAATGTGTAGTTCGTGACTCAGGCTGCCCCATGGGCTATCCCTGGCACTTTTAATATGACCAAACTTGGGCTGAGGCTATAGAAGCAGCAGTCAAAAGTGTCAGAGTGAAGGTTTGAGGTAGGGGGAAGTTGCCAACTTATTAGTATGGTACTGCAATGTTTTCCTTTGGAAAACCCTCCAAGACTTATACATTGTATTCTGCTGAACTTCTTAGACCAAGATGGTTCAGCTGTAGGAACAGGGCGCCTCCTGTCTTAAGGCTTTGATCTCTAGCTCATAGAAACACAGTACGAGATGATGTGGCTTTAGCCTATTTGTTTTATCCCACCTTTTTTGAGCATTACCGTTCTTGATTAAAAATGCCATGCTTACTTGTGATAAAGATTTTTATTTCATATACCGGTAAAGCCACTGAAACTGTTTTTGTTTGTCTCAGTAATTGCTTAGTTTATCTGTGATTACCTCAGTGCCGCTTTCCTTGATATAAACAGAAAAAGCTTTAAAAAATTCAATAAATCTTAGTGTTGGTTAACATTAGAATTGGCTCATGCTGAAGTTTTTATTGACCTCAGAGTACAAGTTTATCTTTTGAGGTTGCTTTGACTTTGGAGAGGATAGATATTGGAACTTTCCATGGAGAATACTGCTCAGTTGACTTGTTTTTCTTCCCTATGATGTTAGAAGGAAAATCTCTCTGATTAGAAGGCTCACTCCTCACTCAAAGAGGTGGTACATCTGCAGTATCATTGGCAATACAAAGTAAAGAATTGAAGGTCAAGTGATCCAGCACCCAGCTCTAGGATGGTAAGATAGTGCTTCTGCTGTTTTATAAGTGATGAGCCTATGTTCCCAAGAGGGCCAAGTAACTTAGCCAGATCATTAGGACATGATGTGTTGGTGGTGTGGAGATGTATGCAGTAGATGCTGGATAGGGGAATGAAAAGATGGTTTTAGGATTCCTGATTCCCAGTTCAAGGCCACAGATCTGTATTGCAAAGTTAGCCTATGTCAGCTTGTTGATTGCTACTCAGGATGCACTATAGGAACCTGAGACCAAGGACGAGGCTGGATGCTGAGGGAGACAAAGCTGGTCAAAAAGAGCAACATTAGAGACATCAATATTTAAAAAAAACTGCACCTTGCAAATGTTTCTTGGCTATATCACATTTTCTTCACTTTGTGGATAATGAAACTGTATGTAAAGAAGACAGAATATGAAAAGTGCAAAGTATAGTCAACTATTTGAATAATAAGGTTGAACAGTTATATACGCTGGATGAAGATGTCTCTCTCTCTCTAGACAAGTCACTGATGGAATTCAAAGGACAGCTGGGGTACATGCAATTTATAGCTACCACATGTGCCAGATTTGGATCAAATTTTACAAGTTACACGAATCCAATTCTGAATATTGCACCTGCAAATGTTAAGTTAAAAATAAATAGTTAACAATAAAAAAAAAGTATTTTTTGCTTACTGTATATAGAATTTAATTTAATTTGTATGTCAAGGAGGTAATGATGCTTGACCCACCTTTGCAACAAGTGGAAAGACTGAAGATAAATGTGAGTGAAGGGAAGTGAGTCTAAGAATAATAATATTAATGCATGAGATTTCAGTCTTTGAGTTACTGATCATTAATTGATTTCTTGGTGAACTCTTTGTCAAGAGATGACCTTGTTGCTGAGAATCGCAGTATTGGGAAATTTTATAGCTTCTAATGAGAGCATGTTAAGATTTACTATGTGAATGTGTGTATTTGTCTCTATTTAGCAAGGCAATTGTTTCTTGTTCTTGAGTCAAGAGTATAATGGAAACTCAAGAAAATTTCTCTGTGACCAGAGAGGCTTTTATCTTGTCCTTTGTTCATACGTATGACCACTCACAGTTGAATGCAGGAGAACCAGAAACAATGTTCATAACTAAAGTGAATTTGCATACATTTCCATTTAAACAATCCTTTTTAGGGGTGTTGATATTGTGATGTTGGAGGCCTTATTTCATTCACAAAGAGTTTGCAAGATCTATTATGTGTGAGATTGATTACATGTATTTGGTAGAAGCAAAGCAAATCTATTCCCTGCAAAACGGACCCAGTGGTGGGAACGAGCCCACTGAGAAGAGGCCGTGTTTCACTTTTCTAAGCGTCACCAACAGAGCTGCTTATTCTCCGAGTCTGGAAGAGACCCAGTGGGATTTAGTTTCACGAGGTTTAATGGAAAGGTGTTGTATTTCATGAGATGAAATCATAACACAGTGGGTTGCAAGAATTTTGAGAGATTATTTTTTTCCAGAGTGTTGGCAAGCACCGCTCTCAAGGGACTTTTGTGTCTAAAAGAGAAACATAGATCTTCTTTCATAGGATTGAAATGATAACTAGTCTTTAATACTCTTTAGATGGCCAGGGTTTGACGGGGGAGGCTGACTTGGAATTCACATGACAGGTCTGACCTCTTCAGGTGGCCTTTCTTGAACCTGTGACTTCCGGTACATCCTAAAACTCCAGGGTACACAGGCAATGCATTTTTGCCTCTCCCTCATGCCTAATCCAGGATTAAGGATCTTTTTGTTTATTTATAGATCATACTTCACCTTCAAGCTTCGCACACAGTTTGATTGGCCATGAATTTTGACAATCCAAATGAACATTTGGCCAAGACAAGAGCATTCTATCAAGCTGTATCTCAGGTTTCTTTCCTCTCCCACTCTTATTATGTTTAAGCAGAGACAAGTTCTCTGTCTCCATTTTACAGAAAACTGAGCCATTTCCTTAACTTAGGTTTGACCTTTTTTACTTTGTTCTGGAGCACATATAACTGTCCTTAGGCTAAACATCTCTCTACTTCTGTGACCATTTTATCTCCAATTTCCCTGCAATGCAACATCTTGAACCAGGTTTCTCATGAATGCCAGGGGAGAAACAAGACACTGTTGGGGGAAAATCTGGTGCCTCTTCTGATTTCCTGATTTTCATGTGTATAGAAGGGAGTTTTCGTTCACTGTAGCTGTGAGCCTTCTTGAAACGTGGTTCAGGCAAGAATGTTTTGGAAGTGCTATTAATTCAGCATGGGAGTCTAGCAAAACTGATGTATGCCCCATTGTATGGAGTTCTTCTCCCAGGGAGATTTTTTTCTTCTCTCATTTCAGAAATCATAGCTGAAATCTTCAGACTTTAAAATGTTCTGCAGCGGCCGACATATCATCAGTAATGATAAAAAGATGTGCATATCAGTGCAGATGTGTTTGTATCAAATCGTGTGCTTGATGTATCGCATGTGGAGCCCGGAGTGAATTCTCATGGTAATACTGATGAAATTAGTGCTGTGGAGGAAGGGAGGGAGGAGTTATGAATTATTACCATCAAGGAACAAATGTTACATTCCATATCTTTCTCAAACGCTTTCCTGCAAATACATGTCAGGGCAGGCTGTTATCTGCGGGGAGCCCAGCTTTGGGATGTTATGAGGAGTCAGGGTAAGGGAGGTTATGGAGCTGGGGCAGAACGAACAGGAGGAGCAAGCTCTTTTGCAGCTGTAGACTATCACCTATCACCTTGTTTCCCGGGCTTGCCTTCACCTGGGGAATGTGTGAACCATGGAGATTCCTGCAGGCTTATAAAGTCTCAGTCTCCAGTGGAGGGGCCTAGGAACTGGAATTTCTCACCAGCAGGCCCACTGGTCAGGCAAGTCTGGGAATCACTCACCTCATATTATCAGGGTGGGCATTTCAGAAGGGGTGGGTTTTGTGAATGGGTGTGTTTAGAGGGTAGGGGTGGATAAATAACATCATCCAAGGGCTAATTCTGCCTCTGTGTTTGTTGGGAAGTTGCTGGAATAACATTGCCTGATGTTTCTTAATGCTTTCAATGTCTTCAATGCCCTATCCAGTATATTTCTCTCGAAGGTGGTTCCAGAAAGAAACCTTCCCTAAGAAACTGGTCTGTTTTCTTCTATGAGATGAGAACTTTGCCACTTAACTGAACTCCCTCTTTGCCTAAGTTGCCAGAAAACGAGTTGCTGGTTTTATGCTCAATCCCTGTTACCATAATTATATTATAGTTGGCCAGTTAGATTTCCTCTCTACCATTGTGCACTTTCTTTTTAATTTTTATTTTGGTGAGTTTTATTATGTTTGTTTTATAAGTGACTTCCAGTCTCTCCTCCCCCCACCCCCCAAAATGGCAGAGCCGGAATACATTAAATTGAACTCTCACTGAATAGTTGTTAATGGAGTGAAAATAAGGTGGTTATTTAAATGATGACTGATTTCATAGGGAGTATAGTCAATGGTATTGCAGTAGCTACATACAGTGTCAGATGAGTAGTAGACTTGTTGGGCTTATCGCTTTGTGAGGTGTGTAAATGTCTAATCGTCATGTTGTTTTGTACACCTGAAACTAATAATAAAAAAAAGGCGTTAAGGGACAGGAAGAAAAAAAATGACGACTGATTGAAATTGCTTTTATCTGGCCTCTGAGTGCACTTGTAACCACACCACACAAATATGCATTTCAGCCTTGTTCCTCCCAATGACACTACTGTGCCTTAGAGAGAGAACCAAAGAAGCCTAGGTTGATCATAAATATTTGGGAAAGTGCCTATTCTGAGGTTAATTGATATAATTTGATTATGCAAATAATGGTTTTATAAAGGTAGGATGATTTTTTTTTTCTTTCACATTCATTATTCATAGGTATGGGTTTGATTAGAGATGTCATAGGCAGCACTTTTTTTCCAAATGAAAATAAAACTAGTTTGAAGTGGGGGATGGGTGAAAAAGGTGAGGGAAATATTGCGAATAATATTGTGATAAGTTTGCACAGTGACAAGTGATTACTAGACTTAGTGTGGTGAGCATAGTGTAAGGTATACACGTAGAGAATTCTACATCTGAAACTAATATAATATATACCAACTATTCTTAAATAAATAAATACATCAAGGTAATACATGAGAACACGAAGCACAAAGTGATAGATGGAGTTAGAATGAAAAGCACTTCCCCCCATTCCTTTCAACAACAGGCCCTTTCAGTTTTCAATTCTGTACGTGGCCACCTTGATAATTCCATGGTCTTTGAATTGATCTTTGGCTCTGTGTTATTTGGAAACTTCATGATGCTGTGTCTAGGTAGGTCCATGCACATTTGTGTGCAGCATAATCTATGGGGCCTTACAATCAGAAGAATCACTTTCTTCAGATTGGGGAATATGGTATTTCTTTAATAATTTTCTACTCACCATTTTCTCTCTTTTAGGAAATCCTAATGGATCCTACCTCCGAGTGTTTTCTTTCTTTCTTTTTCTGCTATTTAGAGAATAATTTTTTTTTATGATGAATAAGAGTGCTTTTTAATGGTAAAGGCCACAATTCACAGTGAAAGCATAACATATCTGAGTATTAGTGTAACATTGCAATCACTTTATGAAGCAAAAAGTATCAGTACATGCAAGGAGATGTGAATAGAATCACAATAGTGGTAGAAGATATTAACATCACACTCTCAACACTACCAAGACACATCAAGTGGACAAAATATATGTAAGAACCTAAACACCAAATGAATAAGAGATATTCTGGATAGATATTGAAGAGAACAATTTTTTTCTTCCTTGAAGGTAAACATTGGCTGAGTCACTCTGTGATCAGGGTAAAATTTTCCATTGATGGGTCTCCACCCAATTCCTTGTTGTCAGCTGTGTTTCCCTGACTTGACCTCTACTCTCTTTGATACTACACTTAGGTTTCTTGTAGGAAGATCCTTCCCTCCCTCCCTGGGAACCTCATCCTGTACATATTTGGGGTTCTAGCTATCTGCTCAGTTTCTTCCATCAAACTGTCTTGCTTAGACCTTACTCTTTCAAAACGTGTGTATAGGTTTTATTTCTATGCGGATTTCATTACTTTCACAGGGTCCTGGTATATTAGTCTGAGTAGGTTAGACTATGCTGTAAACCAAACCCTGAAATTTCAGTTACTTAATACAATAAAGGTATATTTCTGCCTCAGACAGATTTGAATCTGATGTTTTTGTTTGGGCATCTCCTTTGAGTTCTCCTCCATGCAGGCAGGGGAGAGATAGGTAGATAGAGAAAGAGAGAGAGAGAGAGAGAGAGAGAGAGAGAGAGAGAGAGAGAGAGAGAGAGAGAGAGAGAGAGAAAGGCTTTTTACAGAAAGGCTTTGAAGTATGATATGCCACAGCTATCACCATTAATTGACATGTCTCATCAAGAGAAGCTGAGAAATTAAGTTTAGCTGGGTACCCAGGAAGGCAAGGAGATCTGGATACGGATGGTTCAGAACAGTTTCTATGACCTCTGTCAGCAGGGAAGGCAGGTGTGCACGTGTTTGTGTGCTCAATTTATCATCTTGAACTAGAATTTCTTCTTAACCTTGAATTGAGATTTTTCACAGTGGGAATCACAAAGTGGCCAAGGCTTAACCTGGTATCAGACTTCTCCAGACTTTTTTGGATTTTCAGATTTATTAACCTTCAAATAAGTATAACGTACAAACGATTTCTTTTAAGATATACTTTATGAAAAACTATAAATGTAATTCATAAATTTAATACATATTCATCATGGAAAACTCAAAAGTATCGAACACAAAGAAGTAGTCACCATTAGCTTCATCTCTTATAGAAAGCAGTGCTAACATTTTGGCATACTTCCTGTCATCTTTTCCATGTGTAATGTAGGTATATATAAACTTCTTATTCTGCTTAACTATTCTATTAAGTGGATACATCTTATTTCAGTAAAATATTCCCTTATTATTGGATCTTAGATCATTCCAACATTTTGCTTTAAATAAGCATCACTGCTATAAACTTTTTTAAATTATATTTTTTCCTTCATTTATAATTTTTTCTTAGGAATGGAATTACTGGTCAAAGAGTATAAATTCTTTTAAGGCCACCAGATATGTTTTTCCAAATTGCTTTCCAAAAGGATCTTCAATTTACTCTTCCACAACGTTGGGAATTGTCATTTTTTATTCTTTTGAATTTTGTATGGGAAAAATGTTAATCTTATTGAAGCTTGAACTATGTGGGAAGGGCAAGACACCCTTCTTTTTGTAATCAATCACATTTCCTGTTTAAATATTGTTTGTTTATGTAACTTTTATATTTTCCTTTTGGAAATCACCAGTTTTTAAAATGAACTCTTCAGGATACTGGGATGGCTCAGTGGGTTAAGCGCTTGAAGGATCGAATCCCAGCCCCAGCCTGTGCAGACCCATGTGCTGAACTGGGGTGTGGCTCCCGATTCCGTTCTCGCCAGGGTGAGCTTCCCATGCAGGGGGCCCCTGGCCAGGTTCCTGCCCTGCGTGGCCCCTGCCCACCTGTGGGGAATGAAAATATGTTGAAAATTGATGACATACAACTATGGAGACTGCTCTGGGCCCTCCCCCTTCTCTCTGTCTCTCTCTGTCTCTCTCTCTCTTTGTCAAAAACAATAAAATAAAGCTTAAAAGTAATAAAATGAACTCTTCATATATTAAACCTAGTACGCTTTGGCCAGCTAATTTTAGCATAGGCTAGAGGCTTGTGTAAAAACATGCTGACTTGGTTTCAGTTGACAAAGAATAGATAGGTTCTTTATCTTTTCTCCTTACTTTAGGGAGACCACTGTCTCTCTGTTTCTAGGGGTTATGGACAAAAGAGTTCCAAGGAGGTTTCACAATTTCACTTAAAGCTAAAGGAGTAAGTGGAGAGTGTAGTTTATTTGGATAAGGTAAGGCAATGTCTTAGGGTTGAGAGACGATGAGGAGGAGGACGGCAAGTAGAGCAGCTGACAGTGAATAAAACACGACTCTTGTTAGATACTCAGAAGTCAAATGGGGGTGGAGGTGTTGTGCTGGGGCCAGATCTTGAGATGGGAAAGTTATAAAGGAATGACAATGACAGTTTCTTGCAGAAAGAGACTAGCAGATGTCTGCCATAGTCAGAGTATTAGCAAAAGCCAATGGAGGACTTAATGATTGTTAAATCATTAAGAAAAACTGCAACCTTGTCATTATTTTATACTCAGTCTTAATGTGGACATGGTTTGTCCTGATTCTTTCTTGAGAATGTTCTTTAATAGGAGGAGGGAACAAACTATGTCCCTGGGGTCTGGCAACCAGGAGATGACACTGAGAGAAAAAAGAGACAGAGAGGGGATGCTGGGATAGCTTAATGGTTGAGTGTTTGTGTCGCCATTGCGAGGTCCAGGGTTTGATTCCTGGCTCCAACCCTTGTAAACCCAGATGCTGAACTGCAGCACGGCTGATAACTGCTGATCACGGCGGTGAAGGTTCTTGCCTCCCATGAGGGAGGCCCCTGGTTCAATTCCTGCACCATGTGGCCCCACATTCACCTGTGTGGAATGAAACCATGTCACAGTTGATGATGTACAACTATGGAGACTGCTCTGGGCCCTCCCTACTTCTCCCTCTCTCCTTCTCTCAAACAATGAAAATAAATATATATATATATATTTTTAAAGGACAGAGAAAGGGCAATGTGAAAGATTCAAAGAGATTTTTTTTTCCTATTTAGTTAGGATGTGAGGCACTCAAGGCCACAGATCAGGGAGTTCGATGAGGAGGCCATTCCCTGAGGCAATGTTGGAGAACAAGCCAAGGCTGGAGAGAATTAGCGGTTTCTGGGGTGGGTGAGACTCAGGTGTGTACATGAAAACCCACAGCAGGTGGAACAGGCTGTCTGAGCTGCTTCTTACCCTGCAGTATTTCAGCAACATCTGTGGAAACACTGTATTTTAGAGCGAAAGCTGCAGCGTGCATCAACAGTGGGTTTGCCGGGGATGCCTCAGCTCCTAATTCTTTATGTGTCAGAACTTGCCAACTCTGCAAAATTATCCCAAACAAAAGGTACAGTTGATTTACTGTGTCTCAGTTTAGAGTAGAAGTTTATATAATATATTGGTCAATGATACAGAGAGAGCCAAAAATATGACAGTGGGGATTAAATGTCAAGCCGGCTGTAGCTTACGTGACCATTTTTGGATGATGCAAAATAGCACACTGTCTTTAGTTTGGAAGAATATTAACTTATTTGGAATTTTTTTACTTGAGGGGTGAACTCTGGTGTTGAGGTGTCCATTAATATTTGATAATTCAATTTAATACCCAGACTCTCTGCAAAATAAATCTTTAATATGGAGGAACAAAGAATGATTTTTTTTCACCTGATTTTCTGATTTCTAACTTTTGTAGATTTCTAAGAGTGATCAGAACCATTACTGCCTAGAACAAGCTTGGCCAACAAAACTGAGTCATTAGCTCCCAAGTAAGTGAAATAATCAATATTAATTGCTGCCATATTAGAGTTCTTCCCTATTCTTTTGAAGCTCTGGCCAATCTTTGTAATTTCTTTTTTCTGCACTAAATTGTGGGTAGGCTCTGGAAAGTATTTCATCATGAAGCAGATATAAAACTGGGTAATTTTTTATGAAAAACTGTTAGGAACAGTCACTTTTCAACAACTGTTATTCTTATCAAGAATTTACATTCAATAACCTACACACACACACACACACACACACACACACACACACACACACACACACACTGATATTCGGTTGGTCTGCTTTCAGCTGCTGCCCCCAAGCTGAGAACAAAGCACTAAGTCCCTCCTACTTTTCAAAGAGGGAGCTGGACACAGTCCTGCTGGACATATTAAGGGGCTAGCAGAGCCAGGCATGAAACTATTAACCTGTCACCCCCACTTCAGCCTATTATATACTTGGATGGGTTGAAGAGAGCCATTAAGGTAAAGAGTATAGGGTTAAAGGTGAAGAGTTGTGTCAGCCCAGGAAATAATGGCTGTATGTGTGTGTTGTATGTGTTTGAGTGTGTGTGCATGTGCATATGTGTGCGGATTTCAGAGGAGGAGGTAGGCGGTAGCGCTTCAGGAGAACTGCTCCTAGAGATTAGGTATATTCTTAAAAGGAGACAGTCTGATTTCACTTGCTACCTGGATGTTTACTGGGTCACAAGAAAGTCCTGGGCCCACCTTGGTGCATTAGAGTGGCCCTCCTGGTCAGCTTTCTCAGAAGCTGCTTGGCTGAGGCGGAGGGATGGTTGAGCAGGGTCTGTACTCTCTCTGGAAATGGTGGCAAGACTATGAGTGTCCCAAGGAACAACTGGACACAGGTGTGAACCCAGGCCTGAGTCATTTTTATGGGACCTTCGTAAGAGGATGAGTTTCAGGCCTGACACCCCAGAAACGCCTTAAGAAAGAGTTTAAATCTCACTCACAGCTGATGCTCGGATCCATCCTGACATGTCTGACAAACTATACAGACTACGTGACTGACGGTTCTCTGACCCTGACGCCGTGGACACCTGGTTCAGGGACAATCAGAAGCAGGGTCCTGGAAGAAACTCACAAGGTGTGAGCAAGGAGTTTAAAAGGTTGGCCAAACCCAACCCAGGATCTGATGTCAGCAGGGCACAGGGGACCAAGGACCATGGTTGCCCTGCCTCCTACACCTACATGCTCTGTGAGTGTCACGTCTGAGGAGGAGGGGAGGTAATCGTGCTGCAGGAGCCCTGGCCCTGCAGCTGCAGGGTCCTTCATTCCTCTGAACAAGTCCCAGATTGAAAGCACCGTGTCCCAGGTCAGCTGGAGAGAGCTAGCAGTGGCAGGCATAAGGAGGAGACTGAGGGGGGCCCCATGCCACAGCGCAGGGAGGGCTGGAGCCTGGGGACCATTGGCAGGAGCAGGTCACACAGGATGTGGTGGCCTCAGTAAGCAAACAGCAAGAGCATTGGAGCCCAGGATGCCTGGCTGGTGTGAGGGGGAAAGCCGTTGGAGCACAGGGCCGGGCTGGCCAAAGACAATGGCTCAGCTCTGCATGTACTATCGTCATGGCCCCATCTACCCCTTTGGAGCCTCTCTAAAAACTAGGAGTGGGGAGCTTTGACAGGATTATCATCTGATGGGTGAGGGCCACTCCCTCAGCCACCCGAGACATCTAGCATTAAAGGGCCTGCGAACTGGATGGGGTCTGGGGAGTCCCTGGGTTACACAACAAATTCAAGTGCGTCTCACCTCCAAGGAGGCTATTCTTTTTGGGAATACCACGGTGATACTCATTCATATTGATAAAACGACACAAGTTTCGTGATGTTTTGCATGTAGTAGGCTCTTAAAAAGATTTGCCCAGACTATTATCTAATACGAAATCTCTAAAATTCACAAAGAAGGTAATATGAACTAAGTCTCTGGCTGAGTAGAAAAAGGAAAAGAAGTCTGCCCGAAATGCTACGAGTATTGCTTCTTTTCTGGAAGAAAGGGCTCCGCAAACGAGACTTGTGGTAGAGGACTGGAGGGGTCTAGCAGCCAGAAAGAAGTGTCCATGCAGAGCTGAGCAGAGGGCTCTCCCTTCCATCAGATAGATTTCAGGGATGGCTCGGGGGTCAGTGTGCCTTCTGTGAACTATGCACTCATATAGTGTCACCCAAAGAGAAACATGAAATGATTTCTTTGTCCAGGGGAATTTCAGTGGCGGAATAACGCCATGACCCTCTAACCTCCCAATCCCTTTCCTCTATGTATCCGCTTTCCTCTTGCCTTGTTTTGTTGAGGGATTTTCTTTTGTCTTCTCATTCTGCTTCATTTGGCCGGCTCCCCTCGGGTCTTTGGCACCTGGGAAGGGCTGAATGTGGCCTTTGTGCTGGGTGAGCGCCACTGTGCCCAGCCAGGCAGAGATGATCACTGAGCTTTTGTATCGCTTCATAACTGCAAATTGCTCAACCGTTTGTCATTTCATTTTTTTTTTCTTCCCACAAGCGCTTTGTGTTGGAGGCAGTGCCCTGTTATCACTGCCTTCACTTTCCAGTCCAGAAGGCGGATGATATGTGACTTGTTCAGGGACCCGGGATGAGTGGGGACTCTTCTGCTTGGGCTACTGGAGACTTGCAAATGGAGAGAAACACGGTGAAGCTGAACTGGGAGCCGTGGGTTACAGCAGGGCGGGCTGAGGTCCGCAGCCTTTTGATGAAATCCTGACACCCTAAATAGCAGGGGGTGGGAGGTGGGAGGAAGTCTTAGGGGTGTTAAGGCCTCGAGGGGGAGATCCACAGAGAGGAGTTTGTCAACTCAGATTACTTCTGGGCAGTAGCATTTAGAGAGAGATTATTTTGAGGCTGTTGCTATCTAGGGGGTCCTTGATTTCTGGTGGTCGGCCCGTCTGTTCAATAACGGGTCCACGAGGTCTTGTGAGGAGCACATAGCTTGGACTCCAGCCCTGCCCCCTCCTATGGCAAAAGTTTCTTCCTCTTCTCTCTGCTGCCTTCCTTCCCCCACATTTTGAAGGTGCTCTCGTTTTCTGCTCTACGGAGGAAACCTCAGTCATCAGGCTTTTAGGCACCGTCTGCTTCTTCCCATCTCTGCTGAGCTGTCCTTTCCTGAATCCAGTCTTCGGTAAAATTCCCAAGAGAAAGGTGATCCGGCCTTCTTCCCGGGGGCAGTCTCCTCATCCTGCCTCTCGAATGCATTTTGACCTGCCCTTTTTTTTTTTTTTTTAAGATTTGTTTTTATTGTTTTTGACATAGAGAGAGACAGACAGAGAGAGACAGAGAGAAGGGGAGGGCCCAGAGCAGTCTCCATCGTTGACATTAGTTTTCCATATAGTTTCACTCCACAGGTGGGCACAGGGCTGCGCAGGGCAGGAACTGGGCTGGGAGCCTCCCACATAGGTCCCGGCAAGAACTGAACTGGGGGCACACCCCAGCTCAGCACATGGGTCCACATGGTTCCCAGGCTGCAAAGCGAGCACTTAACCCACTGAGCCATCCCAGCTTCCCCTGACCTGCTTTTCTAATGCCCTCCCTCACTCTTCCCAGTACCGTGTCCTCTTTGACATCTAGTCTCCCCATGGACTCTGGCCCCTACCCCCGTGCACACTTACATGGCTCCTGTACTGGGTTCAGTTGACCTGAGTACTCCTGCCAGCTATCTGTTTCCCTCTCTCCTCCAGTTGCAAAGTCTTGGAATCAGTGGCCTCTACTTACTGTCTCCACTTTCTTGCCTCCCACCTTCAACCCCCTGCCGACTTGCTCCTAACCCTTATGGATGCTGCATTCACTCTCGTTTGTTTGTTTTTTTGGTTACCAGTGATCTGTCATCGGCTGTACCAATTTTTCTGGCTCCACTTGTAATTTTGTGTTTTTCTGTAACATTTCACATTAGAGACTATCCCATGCTCTTGGAATCTCCTTTTCTCGAGTCTCATGACACAGCCCCTCCTGGTCCCTTTCTGTTGGCCTGCTCTCCATCTCCTGCACAGATATGCATCAAAGGGCCCCTTTAAACACATTCAGAGGCGCTCTCTCACTTTCTTTATGTCTCTCAGAGAACTCACTTGTCACCTTCTCTTGCTGACCCCCAATTATGAGAACAGGACACCCAAATCTCTGTTTGCTTTGAAATTCTTTGCTGTGCTCCAGTTCCTAATTCCAGACCTGTCACTGGGCATTTCCAAATTGATGACATGATGGCAACTGAGGCAAAATGTTTGTCAAATGGAATTCATCATCAGCCCTTGGACACCTCCTCCTTCCTCCTGATTTCCCATTGTGGTTCATTATGTAACCAAGCACTAATCTTAGAGGTCCTCTTTGATCCCTTCCCCTCCTTGTCTACTGCCATCCAATTAAGTCCTGTCACTTCTTCCATCATGGGGCACCTGGGACCTATCCTCGGCCCTCCCACTGCCATGGCCCTGCTTCAGTGCCTGTGTGCCTCTCATCTCCGTCACACTCTACATGGCCTGGTGGCCCCCCTTGCTCCAGGCTGTCCTCTCCAGTGCACACTTACTCCCTCAAGATGAGTTTCCCTAAATTTCCAGTTACAGTTGTGGTTACTTTGTTCACATCCCTTCCTGGCTCAGAAATGCTCAGTGGTTTCTTTTTGCTTAAGAAATCAGCTCCAAGCTTAATTGCCTTGGGTCCCTCTGCATCTGGGCCCTGCCCTATGTATCTAACCTACGTCTCACCAGTTTTCCCACAAGCGGCTCCATTCAAATGTAAACTCCTGAAATGTTCCTTTTCACAGCCTTGCCTTGGTTTACAGCATCTTTCTCTTTCTTGGACACTCTTCTGCTCTCCACTTCTCATGCTTCAAGCCCCACACTATTTCTTCATGGCCCAGTATATATATATGTCCCGTACTTCAAAGGGGCCATTCAGGAAGCAAGGCAGGAAGGAAGGAAAGAAGGAAGGAAAGAAGAGATGGAGGGGCTCGTATGCTACCTCAACCACACGGAGTCACCTGGGGAGCTTTGAAAAGCACCAATGCTCAGGTTGCACCCCAGATCAATAATATCAACATCTCTGTGGCTGTGATTCGGTATTTTTAACACCTCCCCAACTGATTCCTCTATGCTATTAAGGAATTATGTCTCCTAATGTGATACTTTCGTAGACAATTGTAGTGGTACTGCATTATTTTCTTAATTAAACTGTTGGTCCTTAGGAGATTTCTGCTTTTGGAGTCTTCAAGTTGCCTCACACTGTTTCTTACACTCAGTGGGCTTTCAAAGAAAAAAAGTTTTAAGTGAATTGAGGAATGGGAAGCGAATAATGAGAGCCACTTTTTAATGGAGGAATATGATTTGGCTCTGTGGCTATCCCACAGTGGAAATGGTCAATTGAGAATCTTTTGTATATAAAATACCATTTCAGATATTTCATATAATCCATTTGTACCCAAGCAGTGAATATGCCAGTTAAGTATTTGTTAATATTTGTGTAGCGAGACTATCCCTTGTCCATATTATAATATAATAGCAATTAATAAAATGCTGTATAAACTTCATGTAACTTGGAAGAGTACCTGTTCTACCTCATGGCTTGTTATCAAGATTAAACAAGTAAACCTTCTGGGGAAAAAAAGCATAATTAAAGTACCGGTATTATTTTTAACAAAGCTGCATTTTTGAAAGAACTGAAGCATAATGTGCTCACTTTTGATGCCTTCTCCCTTTCATGAACACCACTGACTGAATTAAGTCAAATAGAAAACTAGCATTATTTTGGACATATCTGCTTCTTTCCTTATACTAGACTTTTGGTACCAATGTATGAATACTGTGGAATTTATTTTAGCCTGTAGAGATGGGAATGAATATAAATATATTTGTACTTCAATTGTTTTTATCCTCAGGGTGACGTTGTTCCTTATAGAAAAAAAAAAAAAGTGAAAATGAAAAAAGGAAGACTGTTGAGTGAATTCTTTTTTCTCTAGTTTGTAAAAGCACAGGATGTCTCATGGAACATGATTTAATAGTGTGGACTCTGGAGCCAGACTGATTTGTGTTCCAATTCTGGCTCCGTTTACCAGCTGGGTTGATATTGGACAAAGCACTTGGCCTCTCTGAGCTTTGATGTCCTCACCTGTACAACAGAGAGTAACACTTAAGTCTCAATGTCATAGGAAGGACATTAAGTCAAAGGAAGCCTTCTGTAGAATATGTGTCAGGTAGCAGACACTTACTAGGACCCCACAAAGCTTCCTGTTTTCTTAAAGCACCATGATTATCAGGGATTTTTTCCTCCCAGGATCTTAGGAGACTTCCTTGGTATTTTTCAGGGCACACATTTTATTTGTAGCCAGAAATATGGAGATGCATTTTGGATCTGAGTTTTTCATTTTTTTTGAACAAAGTAATCATTTCCCTTTTTTCCTTGGGTAAATTCATTGAATTCCTTTTGCAATGTCTTTGCCATAAATGCTTCTCACTATGTATAATTTAAGTAAGCAGGAGAAATGTGTTGGTATAACACAGTGACCCTCATATGAAGAGTATAGCACAGCCTACTAAGTTTAAAAAACTTCTAAACTGAGTCACATTTATAGAAGTTCTAGAAACGCAGACTGAGGAGTCAGTCTCCTTGGTTTTGTAAGAAACAAGTCTTTGGTGGGTTTCTGGTTAATTGATGGCCTTGTGTGTGTGAAAACAACTGGCCAATGGTTTTTCCTGTCCCCTTCCTCTGTTTCTTTTCGTATCCATAATGTAATTTCTTACAGTGCGATGTTCAGTCTTGCGGTGTTCAGTCTTCCGTATTTTTCCTTACAATCTCTATTTTTATGCAACGTGAAATGGATTTTTAAGGCATGAAACTGGGCCCTTTGCTTCCTCACAGAGAGTGATTTCAGTATCCAGCAGGAACAGAGCTGATGTGTGCCCAAAGTTGATGTCACAACCTATTTACATTGAAGTAAAATTAAATTTTTGGAGTGGAGAAGGAAGTGTAATTTTTATATCGTCTCCCTAAAAACCAATTAAAATTTAGGAAGAGGGAAAATTATCTGAGCCACTTTGAGTGGACCCAATGTATTTCATCTTCTGAGACTGGTTTAGTTCATTACTTACGGGCTGAAGGCAGAGACTAGTTCATGTGGGACTGAGAATGACTGAATGAACCTCTTAACACTAGGATGTCATCATATGAGCATTTTTTAATACATTGCCCAGATAAACTGGTGCTTTAAAAAAAAAATGATTTTTTTAAAGGAAGGAGATAAAATACATTTTCTATACAGCACAGTTTTAATTCCCTGAACTTCTACTCACTGCTCAGCATTTGCAGTTCCTGGGAAACTCGTTAGGTTTTTATGATTGCTTCTTCTCTTGCTTCCTCCATTACAGAGCTTCCCCGATGGGCCACCACATCTTTGGGTTTCTATCCTCAGAATTTTGCTTCCCAGTTCCAGAACCAAGGAGCCAATTTGCATTCCTTCCTTGTCCCAAGGTCCTTCTCCTATTTTGAATACTTCAACTTGTCTAAATGTAACATGGGGAAAAGGAATGTATCACTTTGGACTAAAAAATTCCTTGCTGAGTCCCTTCTCCATTAAAAACAAACAAAACACAACAACAACAGTAATATTTGGAAGAAAATGGCCAATTCCACTTCTTAAGCCTGAAGGGACTAGACAATTCTGGATAGAATCTTTTTGTGATTGTTTCTGTTCTCACAATAACTGGAAAAATTCAGGCTTACCCATGCACCTTGGCTAGTACAAGTTGGTGTTACAGAAAGTAGGACTAACAAGTGTGCTCAATGGAATCTTCCCCATCCTTACCTCTTCAGATAAAAGAGTCAGTGTAAAGGATGAACTCTTAGATGAGATTTTCCTACCACTAATCTAGATGTGGTTGTCATCTGAGCACCTGGGGAATCTCAGTTTGTCTTAATCCAGATGAGTTTGACCACGTTTCTTATACACATTCTATGGTTGAATTCTGTGACATATGTGTAGTCATAGAATTTTTGAATTAAGTGGAACTGTACAGGTACCTAGGTAAATACCCTCCTTCACATGCTACAGATGAGAAAATGAAATTTGGATGGGATCTCAGAGAAGGACGAATTTGAGTTATCTTTTAGTTTAACTTTCCTCCTAAGGAAAGGATCTTTATCTCAGTATTAAAAACAAATAGATGATCTTTCCCCCCCATCTTTGATACTTCCCTTTGAACAGAGTAGGTGAACCAAAATTCAGTGAAATGATAGACAAAAATGTTTTCACTTAATTCAAAATTTAATATAAGGCTGTATCCTACATGGAAGCAAAGAGGTACAGGTTTTGCAAATTGAATTCACCCTTTTGCAAATAGAATTCATCCTTTTGCAAATAGAATTCACCCTTTTCCAAATCAAGTACTTTTACATATATATTTAAAAAACATTAAATAATGTTAACTACACAGTAAAAAATAAAAATACTCATACATACATAATTTAACATATGTCAGTTCTCCTGTAGTATCTTGTTTTAGTTTTTATCAGTCAACTGTGCACAGAGTTGATATGGAAACGTTACCTAAAAACCAAACATATTAAGATTGCCTTTTTCTGTTAATATGGGAATGTTGTTCAATCATTATAAATAATCCTATAATATTATACAATGAAAGTATTATATTTGAAGTGCACTCCTGGGATTTTAGTTGGTCATCTCTCTCTCTCTCTCTCTCTCTCTCTCTCTCTCTATATATATATATATATATA
>PVKE010024255.1:0-17130 GCA_004027555.1 Craseonycteris thonglongyai | reverse complement strand
AGATTACCTACTCAAGAGGCACACATAATTTGAATTAGCTGTGTAAAAGAGATGCAATCAATCAAAGCTGAAGAAAATAGAAACCTCTGGTATTCATAAACACAGCAAAATGTAACCTCCCATGCCCTTCCCATTTAACATTAAGATGCAATGTCAATCTGCAGTTTCCATTATTTTAGATATCTATGCAGACCCCACAACTCAGTGCAGTGTCAATTTTCAATATAAGGCTGGGGTAGGAGGATGGGAAAAGACATTCTAGGCACATAAAATGTGGTGTCTTATAAGAAAGAAGATCAGGCCTTCCAATTATGGGATGGGTAATATGGTGCTAATTCCTGGTTCTAAAGCAGAGAAAAAGGGAGATATATTAAGGGAGTTTGTCCAAACTCAATTTACACTTTATACTAAATGAGTTTGAACATTAGGATCTTACAATTAATATTAAAATTGAATGATCATAGATAACAACCTTTTTTGGTCATGGTATAATTGAAGTTCTGTGCTTCTATTTGTTTTTGAGTGTGTGAATTCCTCTTCATATATATGCTTGATAAATTTTAACAACAAAGGTTCTTTCCTTGAACAAATTCTACTCAGGCAACTTTGAGCTCTTTTTCAATGAGGCCTTGATGGTTAAGCTACTGCATTTGTCTCTGCATTGCCCAATTTTAGCAAGAATTCTGTCAAGTCCATTTAACCAGAATTCCCCATCCTTAAAATCTCATCACGTTCAATATTTAATCAGATCCCTAGAACACCCCCAGATATCTTCCAAGTGACCTCTGATCACCTTGGTCTACCTTCAGGAAGAATCTTTTTATGTAGGTTTGACCAGAAACTTCCCTTACCACTATTGTGTCTGCTAAACAATACAGCTGGCCCTCTGTATCCATAGGTTTTACATCCTCTCATTCAACCAACTATATCAAAAACATTCCCCCACAAGAGTTACATTGGGTTTGACATGTATTATGTACAGTCATGTGCTGCATAACCACATTTTGGTTAGTGATGCATCATGTGTAAGACAATGGTCTTGTAGATTATAATGGAGCTGAATGACATTGTAAATGTCGCAATGCACACATTATTCATGTGTTTGTGGTGATGCCAGTGTAAACAAACTTATTGCACTGCCAGTCATAACAGTATAGCACATACAATTATATACAGTGCATATAATAAGACTCAGTAATGATAATAAATGACTCTGTTACTGTTTATGTATTTACTATACTATATTTTTTATTATTTTAGAGGATATTTCCTACTTATAAACTTTTTTTTGCTATAAAACAGTATGCTGTGTTATGGGGGCAGAAGTCTCATACATTTTGTGTTTACTGAATTTCTTGGTTGCATCATTTCTCCTTGTACTTGAGTTAACCTCATGTTTTCTGGTATAGTAACGTGCTGTACAGGTTTATAGTCTAAGAGAAATACCATTTATCCTAGGTGTGTAGTAGGCTATACCATATGAGTTTGTGTAAGTACATGCTGAGATATTCATTTAACCATGACATCCCCAGCAATGTGTTTCTCAGAATGTATCCCCATCTTTAAGTAACACATGACTATAGTTAGGACTATGATAATTACATCTGCACTGAAATGTACAGATTTGTTTTCTTATCATTATTTACTAGACAATACAGTGTAGCAACTATTTATATAACATATACATTGTATTTGGTATTATAATATAGAGGTGATTTAAAGTACATGTATGGAAGGCTGTGCATCAGTTATATGCAAATACTACAAAATTTTATGTATTTATTCAAAGATCATTATTTTTTTATTGTTTAAGAAAAAGTGAGACAGAGAGACAGTAAGAGAAAAGGGGGAAGGACCCTGAGCAGTCTCCATAGTTGTACATTATTAGCTGTTGCATGGTTTCATTACACAGACGTTGATGTGGGGCCATGTGGAAAAAGGAACCAAACTGGGCACCTGCTTCATAGGAGGCAAAATCTTCTCTGCAGGACTCAGCGGTTACCAGTTGTGCTGCAGTTTAGCAAATGGGTTCGCATGAGCTCAGGCCAGGATGCAATCTCAAAAACAATAAAATAAATCTAAAATAAAAAGAACTAATATTTGAAAATAAATTTTAATTTCATGAATACCTTCTGGTAAAATAAGGGGATAAAACAATTTCCTAAATGGTATAAACTATTTTCTAAAATTTTTCTTCTCCTGCTTTTTGATATTGAATCCCTTAAAGATTATTCACAATCATAAATCTTTCTCCTAATTACAAATAATTCTATTTTTTTTTAAACAGACACCTTTGGTTTCTAATATATATTTTTTTATTTTTGACAGAGAGAGAGAGAGAGAGAGAGAGAGACAGAAACAGAGACAGAGACAGAGATAGAGAGAGAACTGAACTGGGGGAGCTCCCAGTTCAGCATATGGTTCTGCACAGGCCAGGGCCGGGACTCAATCCCCGGTCCCCAGCGCTGTAAAGTGAGTGCTTAACCCACTGAGCCATCCCGGCTACCCCTACAAATAATTCTTAATTAACAATTACTTCTTTCAGATACTTTCCTAAACAATAGAGGTATACGGTATATAAATATATATAACTAGTAAACCTTTTATAAAGAATTGCTATAATATTTAGCTTCTAGTAAAAGATTTAAGTAAAAGATATTCAAAATTGGTAGCTAATATAAGTAACTTTTACAATATGATCATATGTAGCACTCTACTAATGACCTGTGTGAAAGTATATAATCATTTAATTAAGAAAAACAATTTACTATGTTCTCCATTACTTTAGCAATTTCCAGAAACTACTTAGGTACTGCTACTAATCTTGTAGACCCATGTAGTCAAGAGCAAAGAATTTCCTTTAGTCTAGCTTTGACATAGCTATAAAGTTTCTGAAAAATATCCAATGTTATCTCAGACACAATGTATGAATTGGGCACTAAAAAAGACAGGAATATTAGAGAGATTTCAAATTTTTTCAATTTTCTCTAAAAAAAATCTCATCATGGCTCAAATCAAAGATGCACATGGTGAAGAGATTGTGTGTGTGTGTGTGTGTGTGTGTGTGTGTGTGTGTGTGTGTGTGTGTAAAGCAGAATTCTTGACCCTCTTCTTTAAACTTGGCTACAATTATGATAACATCTCATCTCCTGTTCCTGACATATTTATAGGCTTAAGCACACACTACTCAAATCAGCAACACCCGCAGCATTCATACTTGTATAACCATAGTTAAGTGGGTCCTTGTTTTGTTCTCAACATCAATGAAACCAAAGACATACTTTTAATTAAGAGTGTTTTGCATTTGTGTGAGAATCTTACAGATACGGATGGCTTTTTTTTTTTTCATTGCAATTGCAGCTAATTGTATATTTGCAAATAAAATTGAAAATATATTAATTAAAATTTTTAGACATTGATCTTTATTCTGTTTAAAAATATATGCTTTTGTTGGTATCCAAACTGCACCCTTAAAGTACTCATTTTTTAATCTTTTTTTTAAGATTTATTTTATTTATTTTGAAAGAGAGAGAGAGAGAGAGAGAGAGAGAGAGAGAGAGAGAGAAGAGGGGAGGGCCCAGAGTAGTCTCCATAGTTGTATGTCATTAATTTTTGACATGGTTTTGTTCCACATTGGTGGGTGGGGGCCACACAGCGCAGGAATTGGGCTGGGGGTCTCCCGCATGGGAGATATGCCCCCTCAAGCCAGGGGCTGAACCAGGAGGTTAGAATCAAACCAGGAAGCACATGCCAGTTTAGCACATGGGTCTGCACAGGCCAGGGCTGAGCTTCGATCCTTGGTCCCCAGGCCTGAAAAGCAGTGCTTAACCCACTGAGCCATCCCTCATTTCTTAATCTTTTAATTTGATTTACAAAACAATTTTTTTAATTCAAAGATGAAATAAATCCATCATATGTTCATTATGATTCACAAATATTTCAAAAACAGAATATTATTAACAGTAAAACTCCAAAATTTTTTAAACCTATTTTGAATAAGCATATAATAGGTTTTCAAAGTAGTATCTTTACAAGATGGCTATTCACTATGAAAATACAATGACTTCAAATACATTTAATTTTATTCATAGTTTCTGACAATTTCAAGACCATAATTTTCCTCATTAGAAATTGCCTTTGTTTTCTTTTCTTGACAGAACAATCTTTACTGCCAAACCTACTGCTATTTTACACACCAGAGTTCCAAAGAGAAAGGTTCTTTAAAATAATACAACATATATATAATATGATATATATGTATACATATATATGTGTATATATACCGTATATACTATTGTTTCTGCTTCTCAGGAGAACCCTGACAGTGGGCTATATAACAGGTTAATTAATTAAAATATCTATTTTTTAACTTGCAAACAGTAGGTCTGTAGGTATATCTGCCTTACATCCCTTCAGGTCAGCTCTACCCAACTAGGTATGTGATAACTATGGTCACAAGAGAAGTTCTAAACTGTTAAAGTTAGGTTAGAGCTAGTTCCAGAGGTACTCCTGCCAGTATTTTGGAAGAAAAGACAATCTACTACTTTTTCTACAACAAATTTAGTAACTTAATAAAAAATAAGGTTTGGTAACTTAATCAAAAGCATAGGATGCCTCAAAACATTTATTGAACAAAATTCTAGAGTCCCTCTCTTTTTTTACACCTTGAAAAACCAGTGAGGAGTGTCATTTCCACCTAGAGCTCAAATAAAAAAGCAGTGTAGGAAATAATAAGCATAATCAATCACTGATTACATTACATGCAATTCAATATACACTAATCACATATTTCATTTTCAAATAATGAACTTCATTCATGCAGGAAATTATTACTACTTCCTTCACTGAGGTAGTAGAACTATTTATCTAAAGATTTGTCTGAGAATAAAGAACATGAAGTCTAACATGCATTCCGAGGATTATGGTCTCATTTCAAATATATTATTCACTTCAGTATTTTACTCAGGTGTTGGACAAGTTTCAAAATGCTGAAGAATAAATACTTACTCTTGACAATTTAATCTTGAAACAAGAACCCTTACTCGAACAGCAGCCTCAAAGGGTCATTTATTCCACTTGCTTGTCAACAGGTCTAAATTTAACTCAATACCCTATGAATAATCACCTCTACGAGAGTATAGAATTCTTCTGTAAAAATATATTCTATCTATTTTCCTCAAAAATTTTGCAAAATTTTAAACTGTATTGTTTTCTTTTTCTCTTAGCATGCATATCTTTGTTTTTCTCACTTACTGTTTTACCTACATTTCTTAAATATATGAGTCCTAAACTTGGGTCACATTATTATATCGGGAACACTTCAGAACAATTCCAATGTTTGTCTCACCCACTAAAGAGTCTGATACAACTGGTCTTGTGTGAGGCCCAAGCATCTATATCTCTTTAAAACTCCTGAGATGATTCAAAGGCACAATCATTGAGAAGCAATGACTAGACTAGATCCTCTAGGTGCAATGCATATAAATATATGAAGAAACATAAATTATTTATTAAGACATCAATCGAAATAATAATCACATGTGACACAATTATATTAAAAACCCAGCATAAAATAGAAAAAGAAGTTAAAATGAAGCCAAAAACAATCTGCTATATACTTAAAGTACCATTAACTAATATCCAATATAAATATTGTCATTAATCTTACTCTCTTCTTACTTTATTACCAGATGCTTCTGAAGCTGTAGTCAAAACTGTGGCTTCTGCCTATAGCTAGCCAGATTTGTTTCTATCACTTTGAGCCCTACAGCATCAGATGCTAAAATTCAGAGAAGCAAATTGGTACCTGGCAAAGTAGCAATGTCAAAGAAGAAAGCAATAGCTGCATTTGTTTCAAAACCTAGGCCCCACACTCCCAGAGATCTGAGATGGCGCCCAGTCATCTAACGTTTTAAAACCAGTCCAAAGCTTTGCTATCTGTAGTCAGAGGGAGAACCACTGACTCAGATGAGTTTGAAAAATCTGAAGGCCATATGAATGTGGCCAATTCATAATATCTTCATGATAACAAAATCTGGAGAACTCCTCCTCACTTCCTTATATACCTTCAACTCCCTTTTATGACACTCCTCCCTTTACAGTTACGCAAAGTTTGCTCTTATTATTTTTGAAATTGTTTTACCTCTGTAAACCTCCAGAGCTTTGAAGTTAGGAGAGTACTCTACTTTGCTGTGCATTCTCTAACTCACATTGTGGCTCTCCTCAAGGGTAGATAGGTATTTGGGACTTTGATCTTTCTCTTATTTTGTTTAATTTATCTTCATTCTAATTTCTTCACAATGTATGTGTCAAGGATATCCTATTGCTCCTCAGAAGTGAGGCAATTATAGTAAACATGATGACAAATTGCAAATCGTCTTCTCTTTCTTCTCAACTACCCAGATGCAAAATGGCTTTATTTTTAGCCTATAATACTAATAATAATGTAGGCAAACACACACACACATGCTATTATATATTACTGTGTATCAAAAGTGTTTTAAATACTCTTCATATATTGATTAGTTTAATTGTAAAAACAACCCATTAGTAAAGGTAATATTTTACCTCCTCTTCACAGATGAGAAAAGACAGGCACGGAGAAGGTAAATTTCTCAAGATCATTTATCAGGTAGGTAACAGACAGTTTGTTCTTTAAACTCTGTTCTTAACTACAGTGTTATGTCACTACAAGCATGAAGATTTACCGTCCCTGAGTAGAGGGATGTCTTATCATATTACTACGCTTACAATTAATGAACTCAATCTTCATAGTCTAGTGCAGTGGTTCTCAACCTTTTTCCACTTGAGTACCCCTTTTAAACCCGTTTCTATAAATTGCACCCTTGTTTTTAAAACAACTACTTGTAAATACTGACACTTCTCTTCAGTGCCTACCTTAATGTAAAAGAGTGGAGATAAAGTAATAAGTTAGGAAAAAAAATTAGTTCACTAAAAGTACAAAGCACAGATTTAATTTTATAATATTTGTAACTGATGATATAATATTGTTACTGATTTTTTTTTTTTTGTATACTCCTGAACAGCCCAGGATGTATGTCTGGGGTTATGTGTATCGCTGCTTGGGAACTGATGGTCTAGTGGGATACTGGAACTGAAACAAAATTTATGTTTTATAGTATTTTTTCTACCAATAAAAGTATCAGAAAATCGCCTTGAAATCACCAAAGGCATACACTGGCCCTCAGAATAATAGGTATATGATATTGGAATCATCTAGAAACTATTAGAAAAGTAAGTCGCTTTGGAGGTCTCTTCAAATAAGGAGTCACTCTGAGCAAATACAGTAAAATCTCCTCAGAAGAGTCGGTATAAATAGGGTGGAAAGTTCTCCCGGTAGAAGAGAGATGGGCATTCAGAAGTTTTCACACTTCTAGTAAAAATCTGATTGTTCCACAGCTTTAGAACTGGTTTTAAAATTTTATTCAGGGAAAGCTGGGATGGCTCAGCGGGTAAAGCGCTCGCTTTGAAGCCCCGAGGATCGAATCCCGGCCCCGGCCCATGCGGACCCACATGCTGAACTGGGGTGTGCCCCCAGTCCAGTTCTTGCCTGGGCCTATGTGGGAGGCTCCCGGCCCAGTTCCTGCCCTGCGCAGCCCTGTGCCCACCTGTGGAGTGAAACTATATGGAAAACTAATGTCAACTATGGAGACTGCTCTGGGCCCTCCCCCTTCTCTCTGTCTCTCTCTGTGTCTGTTTCTCTCTCTCGAAAATCAATAAAATAAATCTTAAAAAAAAACAAAACATTTTATTCAATGACAATTAACTTCAGAGAAGAGCCTCTGAAAGCCAACCATTAATGACAACCTCACCCTTTGAAAGTCAGCCAATCAGCAGTAGACTCGCTCCAGTGAAAAGGCTTCTAAAGCCTAGTTAACCCACTTCTGTATCTCTAATCCACATGCCAGTGACTAAATGAGATCAGAAGTTTGCCTTGCTCAGCAAGACTGTGCCTGACCAGCAAATTCTCCCTTACCTTGCTTTTTTGGTTTCAAATACTGAGTGGTAATCACTCAATGGAGTATATAATTTCTTTCTTTTTTTTTTTTCTTTTTGTCTTAAATGTTTAAAATATAATGCTACTTGAATCCTAGAGGCCACCCAATGACAATGGTTCTATGTGTATTATAAAGAGCATGTTAGGTACAGTGCTAACAGTAGCTATATGGTAGAGTGGCACCCATGGACAAAGCTTCATATGTGAACCAGAAAGGGTATGTATAAACCTGGGTCCACGTTTCAGGACAGAGGCACAGGGCAATTTCTGCTTTTAGACTGCCAAGGAGCAATTGTCATTTTATAAACTCAAGGTAGCCTTTAAATGGTTCTAGGTGAGGAAAAAGTCATTGCATAAGAGGATGTCATTTGTTCGAAAGGCAGCCCAGTCTTTAAGACAGATATTACGTATTTGGTATAGAAAAACAACAACAGCTGGAAAGTGGGCAGATCAAGATCCTATTTTCCTATTTTGGTGGAAAAGCTAGACATCCTTTCAATTATGTAAACCTCTAAGGTTTAGTGAAATTCAGCAGGACAGAAAGCTTTAAGAGGTAAGTGTTATACTTCCTATTAATAAGGCATACAGGTTCTGAAACAATTAACTAAAAAATAAGACACAAAAAATAAACCTTGAAATTTTTGTTTTACGGGAACAGACTATACTCCTGTTCCTGCATTTTCTTCAATATATGTTTTGATGATTGTTATCGCGTAGGTAATCTTATCAGTGTAAATCAATAAAAACCAGCAGTGAGGAGAGCTCTTTGCTAGATGCCGCGAAGAGCGCTAGACAAAAAAAATAATAAGACACATTCATGTATTTGCAAGATTGGAAGGAAATTTATGTTTGTGAATGTGTAATTTCTATTTCATAATAAAATCTTGTGGCTCCTTTGGGTGTCTTCTAAAATTTCTGCTCAAAGAGACCTTATCTGGAACCTATTTAGATATATTACAATTTTAAATAATGTAGCAATTTTTGAATATCCATATTATTTTTCCCATCATCAGCAAATACTTCTTGTACTCCTACATACTTTTAATATATTAGTTTTCTTTAGTATTTCCTAAGAATTATGTATTCTATGAACATTAGAATCCTGATTTCTCATGTACCATTGCAGAAGAAAATCATCAAACACCTTCTCACTTTGTTCACCACATTTTGATAGCTTAAATTATGGAATGCATTTCCACTAGATTAAATTTATCTTAGAATGCCTATTACAGACCAAATAAATAACTAGCTCCATGTTCTTAGAAAAAGCTAAAGATTGTTATGTGTATTACAGAAACCTAGGTCTTTTTATTATGTTATTTATGCTAATTTTCTGTTCAGTTATGGAAATGAATGCTGATCACTTTCTATAATATAGCTAGGCTTATAAATTCTTTAAGAAAATTCAGCTTCTACTAGGAGACTAATAAGACATTACCCAATTCATACCAGCTATTAAAAATAAATATAAACTGTAAAAAGGATATTACTTTTAATCTGTTAAATGATGAAAAAATTGCAGTAATACAGTAGACATTAACAACTTTATTTTATACTAAAATAAGTTAGAAAATATATTTGATTACCCCATTTCTCTGATGTTAACTGTGTCTAGAAGGTAATAAACACTCAATAAATATTAGTATTTATTAGTTTATTGCTGTTGCTATTAATTATTTATTTTTTAGCCCTTGACGTGTTGCCTATGGATGACAACCATTTAAAGCATGCAAGTAAAATATTCACATTTCATTACTTTAAAAATTTATATTTTTTGCATAGATTTTATAATTCACACAACATATGATAGAGTGATATGTATGTGTGTGTGTAGCTTATAATGAATTCATTACCATTTGTGTCATTATTTATTTTTTTATTTTTTATTTTGCTATAATGATCAATTAAAAAACTATGGTAATTAATGGCCTACAGGTAGTATCCCCTACATTCACATTAAAATAATCTCATGAACGTTCAATCTTTAGAAAATAAACTACTTACTATAAATGGAAAGATCACTCCCAGTTTATAGGATCATAAATAGGATATTGATAGTAGAAAAACCACTGCCAGCAAAGGGAACCAGCACATTGGCCAGAACTGTGGAATCTTACCAGAGCATCCAGCAGGCCCACTCCATCAGCATTCATTTCCATAATTTCAATAATTTCTCCAAGGCCCCTAACTGCAGATAGTTGATTACATGGTAAACGGGAGAACTAGCTCACAAGAGTGGACACAGTTCTTGGAGTTGCTGGCACAGTAGTTACTCTTGTTGCTGAACACATAATGCAACACATAGATGATCTATTTTAGATTTGTACACTTGAAATCTATAATTTGCTAAATTATGTTACTCCAACACATTTAATAAATACATATTTAAAAAGAAAAAGTTCAAACTCATAAGCAGTGAGCCTTATAGAGTGCTCAGACTCCAGGTGTGTCTTTTTATTTTTCCTAAGGTATGCCTCATTATTTAAATACATTTTGAATTTGAGTTCTGTTCAGTAGAATATTCACTCTTCTTTGGCTGCAACCTACACCACTAATTATAGGTTTATGCAAAAAGCCTCATTCATTTTCTTTGTCCCCAAAAGCACTGAATTTCTAACTTCTGTGACTAACTTATAAACTAAAAGAGGGCAGGGATTACATCAGTTTTATTCACTAATGTGTAGTTGGCATCTACCAGAATGCCTTACACACTGTAGACTTTCATTAATATTTGATGAAACAAAGGATGTATAAATTAATGAATTATAGCCTCATATTCAGATTTTCAGAGTGAGCAGCACAGAAGTAAAATTTGTATATGCCCATTTTGATCATCTTTATATTCCTTAGAAATGATCATTATTTGTTCCCATTAACTCTGACAAACAGATATAAATTAAGGTAGGCTATCTAAACAGGTTACTACGCTAACAACTTACAAATATCAATGTCTAAATCTTGGAGATGAAGATTATAGAGATTCCAGATTGTTTTTGTGGGTGCCCTCAACATATACAATATTGTTTCTCAAAGATAAACAACATATAAGTACACTGGCATCTGTCATATCCTTTTAAATAATAGTCTGAGAGAGAGAAAAAAAATGGAAAAAGAGAATTCTTAACAGCTGAGCTAAACAAAGCTAAGACAAACTCCTCTCACTGGTACAAAATCTGACAGTCTTATTTACAAGTGGCTCTAGGATAGTATGAAACCAAGAAAGGTTACTGTCATCAACTCTTCTTTGAACAGACTACCCTATGAATTTTGGGCACCTAACTCAATGGCTCTTGAATAGGCACTTGGAGACAACATATTTTTATCACATCTTCATGCTCTTTTGAAACCTTTCTGTTTATTAAAAATATATAATGATTCTTAATCTCAATATTGTACATAATCTAGAATTTTCATCTCTAAAACTGAGAAAACATAAGCTGGCTGATAAGTACAAAATTGTTACTTCTTTCTAATATCTGCGGTAGGAGCATGATAATAACTGTGCAAGACAGTTTCTCTCTTCTCTCAAAATAATTATGGCTCTCTAGAATTCAGCATCTGCGTCACCAGATGTTATTGTCAAGCACGTAAGCAATAAGTTGAGCAGTGCATGAACCTGGCCAGCTTCCAAGAATCTTTGTCTGAATACCTCAGCAGAAGCAGGTAGCTTTCTGGGGTCCAGGACATTAAGTACCATACTACACTAATCCAGTCCATAAGGAAACCATGGTTTTCTCTAACAATGGATTGAATCTGTTAAGGTTCAAGCCACTACTCTAATGCTTCTGGCAAAACACTTCTATATATGAGGGCTATCCAGGAAAATTCCAGCCATAAATGCCTCTATTTTTCATATTATATGACTGGATACTTTCCAGACAGCCCTCCTATGTTTGTGTGTAAAACAACTCAAATATTTAATATCACTAATAAAAAAGGAAAAAGAATTATAAATCAAAATAATATGACACCATTTTCCCTCAAATAAATAATACCTTGCTGTCATGACAACTAACAAATGATTTTGCAAAACTAGGAAGACAATAATTTTTAAGAAAAAGATGCAAAGTTAATGTTTTAGGTAGTCCACAAAAGGTTTGTTCCATAATGCAGTCAATGTTAGAGAAACATTAAAATATTGATTGGGGGATGTAGTTAGTTATAATAAATTATTTCCTAAAATTATATGCAATTCTTAAAATGTGAGATTGTCCTTATCTGGTTTAAAATAGGCCTCAATTTAGAAAAAGGTGATAGTAGATCCTAGTTTAATTTTTCTTATTTTTATTTGAGTAAATGAAATGTTGATAATAAATATTTCGAAGACACTATATGTAGAATATGTTTCATTAATATTTAAAGACAAGTTTGCTCTTTCTTAACTCTAAATTTGCTTTAGAAAATGAGTTCATCTTTTTTCTAAAAGAACATCACAGTCAAAATCAGTTCTTCTAGTAACAAGATCTTCTCAAATGCGGATAATTTCAGAACAATATTAAAATGAAGCTACCTATTTTATGTGCATTTTTTGAAATTAAATAAGCAATCCATTTCAGATACTGGAAGAAGTGTATGTATCTACATGATGCCAGTAAATTATAATTTCATTTAGTTAAAAGAAAAAAACAAAACAAAACAAACAAACAAAAAAAGGGAAAAATCAAACCAGCACTTTGCATACAGAAGACAAAATAGTTAATTTGTTTTCCTATTACCATTCTGTCATTAAGTAGCTAAAGAAAAAAAACACACATACACATAATGCAAGAATAGTAACTTTGAGTCATTTTTTTCTATTCAGTTCATATGATTAAAGCCATTCATTCTTCGAAATCTACTTCATCCAGCATGCTATTAGTAATAGATGTAGTATGCACTATTTTGTAAACTAAGAGAAGTACAACCCTGAATTTCACTATGTCTCTGATTTATGCATAATTTTCTTCTGCATCCTCTCACTATCTAATTATTTTAGCTTGCCGGTTACTTTATTAGTAACCCCACCAGAGGGCAGACAGGGGAAAGCTCAGACTAAAAACTCAAATAAACATAATACTGATGTTTATTTATTTTCCTATCGAAATCGGGGTAGGCATATTTGAGACCATTTTACATTGCTTTTCAGTCCTTCTCTCGGGTAAGGGTGTGGACCAGAGACTCTCTTCATTATCTAATACTTACATAAAATACATTTTAATAAAACTGAGTTTATTTTGTATGAAGATTAGTTGAGTCAACATATAAGAGTCAAATTTAAAATTCAAGAGAGTTCACAGTAATCAGACAATAGGGAGACTTCAAGTGGTAAGAATTTTCCCTATCCTATGGCAACCATAAATCATACTTATTACCAAATACAGTATGTGTTGCATTTTCTACAATGAGAATTCTGACACAGGTGAAAACAGAGAATTATATTAATCTAATCAGTATACTACAAAAACACATAAAACAATTTCCACATCCACAGGAGTAAGTCAGTACTTGATTCTAGTTATATGTCTCAAATCATAAAAAGGGGATTTTATACCAACTTTTATTTGTCAAGAGCTTACCCTTCAAGCAACTTCAATATTCTTTGAAATGGTAGAAAGATTTATTCTAGAATATGATTAAAAATAACTTTAAATACTGTAACTATTCTAAGGAACAGTAAATCATTATTGTCTTTTATTTTTTTTGCAAAATTAGCAGGGAATATACTTTTTTTTTCCAAGTAGTCAGAGTTCAGGTGAAAAACCAGAGGAGTTTCAAGACAGTGATATAAAATATAATGCTTAGGTCATCACTAAATTAGCCAAGAAACAAGTTAAGTCCCTCAGTTCACTACTATGCATAAACAGCATTATCCTTGCAGCCAGATTTATAAATCTAAGCTGAAGAAAGCTCAAAAGAAAGAATAAAATCATTTTCTTTCTTGTGACTTTTATCCACTGGTCTCTAAACTCATAAAAATTATAAACCAAACTCTGGAAGGTAACCTGTTCAAAGTCTTTAACATCTATATTTGTTAGTGGTTTTATATTTATTGAATGTCACCATTATGAAGGTACACAGGAAAATGGAAATTTCTCTAAATCTAATTGAAGAGATAAGGGCAATTTACAAAATTAAAAATCCAAATAGCTACAGGGAATAATGACATATCAATGAGCACAGCTTAAATGCTACAGAAGGAGTGAATGAATGGACAGAGATTCACACGAATCGACAAAACTTGGCATGGCATTGGCTACAGAAGTTATGCCACCACCTCAGTGATGAGTACGGAGTCCAAGGCAAATTATCCTGCCTATTGGCAAATTAATCATCCTCCAAAATCCTTCCTTATCCAAGGATGAATTAAAACATTTAAAATTTGATATGTATAAAAACGTCATAAATTAAAGGAAGAAGAATACTGTGGTCTGCAAAGCAAAGACATGTTTTTGAGAAAAATATATTTATTACCAGAAAGTGAAGAATTTTGAAATTACCACATTAAAAACATACAAGATTATGAGGTGTCTTTTAAATCATGCCATTTTTTATGACACCAGGCACCAGCTTGAGATTCAAAGAATGTTTCTCAAAATGAGTGAATACTACAAGAAATCTAAAACACAATGGGAAAATTAAAATCAGCATTCTGAGGCATAAAATACAAGAATTGGCACTGAGGAAAATCAAATCAGGGATTTAGAAAATAAATCTGAGGAGGCCTCCAAAAACATAGAGGGGAAAAAATGAATAAAATAAGCAGCACCCTCAGTTCTGTGTATAGCATGATTCTGTATGCTGGAACTACATTTACTAAGAAGCTGCAGCAAAGTTGAAGGAACTAACATAGGCTATCTCAGTGTTGTACAATTATGAGAGGGTTTCATTCTTCTTTATGTTTTCTCAGTGTAAAGAGTTATTACAGCTAGTATATATTTTATTATCAGAACTAAAATAAACACACAAGCTCAACTTACATGTGTATTTTAGGTGTATCTGTTGATAGTAATCATCCCTACTGTCTGTTTACTCTTATATTGGAGCCTTGTAAAGCAGCTACCTTTAAAGAATAAAGCTGAATTAACCTAGTTTCTATTTCTCCCTTTTAACTCTACATACTTCAAAATTCCATGAAGCTGAGATGCAGAATTAACTCTAGCTAGTAATAGTACAATTCTGGTCCCTTTAATTCAATTTTTCATAAAGACAAGGAAAAGAATCAATATGTATCTATAATAATGCATTGCATACATGGAGTAGTGAAGGGAACATCTGCTTTGAAGTCAAATCTCAGCTCCACTATTTACTAAGTACTTGCCATTGGGCAAGGAGGTAATCATTCTGCTTATATTGTCTATATCATTAAAGAAAAAAACAAACTTAACTGCATTTATTCCCTGAATCCCATGGGGTAACTTCCATGTGATAGCACTGTTCTATTTACAGGTACCTTGGGGTTTAATGAATTATTTTCTATGAAGAGCAAGTATGTACCAGTCTTAAAAGTGCCACCCTTAGACAACACTAGCTTTCTTGCAGAAGTGACTTCTAAATGTGACTGCTGGATTGTTCTCCTTCTTTTCCCTAATATTAACAATGGGATTACTGGACCTTTTAACATTTAATTTATATTGGGATGCCAAACTAAGTCATGCTGTTTTGTCAATTTTTATGATTGGCACAGTGCAGAGTTAGCAGTTCTATAACTAGTCTATTTTCAGCAAGGGCAAAAACATACCCTGATTAAAACATTTTCAGTGGAAATAATTGATTTTTAGAGTCAAAAAGAATAACCATTGCTGGTATGTAATTTGTATCACTGACATTTATCTTTGCATGAACTAACATAGTCGAATATTTAGGTGAACTAAAATGCAGAGAAAACTTATTGACCACCTACTGTATTACTGTGTGTGTGTGTGTGCATGCTACACATGTGCATGAAAGTAAACATGAGATTAATTATTCAATTAATGCCATGATCCTTTAAAGTAAGTATTACACTTTAATGGGAAGAAATTGAGGTGAGTACCTCACCCAAAATCATATAATATATTTGTGTCTACTGTCAAACTTTTGTAAGAAATTCTCCCAGGTTCCAAGGACTGTATTATTTTCTGTAGAAAGAATAAAATTTTCCAATTTAAACATACATTTTAAAACTAAGACTTTTCAACATATCATAATCATACATTACTAAAAGCTAAAATGTGACATAAAGTACAAAAATATTCTGACACAGATGAAAATATATACTAATGACATGTATTTATATCTCTGTTCAAATAGAATTTGACAAGTTAAAATACCTTTTAAATAGCCAAAATCATGTGAGAATCAAATTTTAACATAAGATTTATCAACCTCATTGAATGAAGTAAAGACCTATCCATAGAAACAACTTGTCTCTTTAAAATACGAATGAGATATAACTGCAAATGTCACTTGACATAAATTGCAGTTCAAAAAGAATTGAGGCTTAAGAGCAAGGAAGAAAAGAGTATTGGCTCTGGATGCAGACTCCTGGGTTTAATTTCAGGTTCCACTCTTTACTAGGAGCCTCAAGCAAAGTACTAATAGCACTGTGCCTGAGTTTCTCCATTTTTAAAATAAAGAAAATGATGCTACTAATCCATAGGGTTTTTGAGAGGATTAAAATAAAATATATATTAAGGTACATAGCAAGATCTCAGTCTATATTAAAACTGTAGTATGGCTATATACGTATATGAATACACACAATATTTAGGAAGTAATACATGATTTCTTCAAAAGTTACACATCATCAGAAATGACATGTGAATCTATAGCACCTAGGTTTAACAATGATAATCGCCCTTTTGTTTAATTCACTTTAGAAAATTTCTCAAACTTAGATGTGCAAATGAAAAAGGATTAAATTTATTCAGGAAGGACAAGAATAGTACTAGAATAAATATTTTGCTATAGTTACAAAACATTGATTTTTCAAACATATTTTATATAATAAAATGTTATTTTATTTTATTAATTGGTGCCATACATTGTGCTAGGCACTAAGGGGGTGAAGGGGTCTAAGAATAAACAATACTTCAGGAACTCAACAACTAACACTGAAGCTAAGAATGCCAACACCTATAGCATTAATCATTGAT
>PVKE010024254.1:7485-24054 GCA_004027555.1 Craseonycteris thonglongyai | reverse complement strand
ATCATTTCTTATCGCTGAGTAGTATTCCATTGTGTAAATGTACCACATCTTCTTTATCCAGTCGTCTATCGAAGGGCATTTTGGTTGTTTCCATGTTCTGGCCACTGTGAACAGTGCTGCGATGAACATGCGGGTACAAACATCTTTAAAGATCAAGGTTTTCAAGTTTTTTGGGTAGATGCCCAGTAGTGGGATGGCTGGGTCATATGGCAATTCCATTCGTAATTTTTTGAGGAATCTCCATATAGCCTTCCATAGTGGTTGTACCAGTTTACATTCCCACCGGCAGTGTATGAGGGTTCCTTTTTGTCCACAGCCTCTCCAGCACTTGTTATCCCTTGTCTTGTTGATTATAGCCATTCTAACAGGTGTAAGATGGTATCTCATTGTGGTTTTTATTTGCATCTCCCTAATTGTACTTTAGATTCTTAACACAGTATCTGATCATAGTTGGTCTGTAATAAACAATAGTTCTGTAATGTTGAGACTGAATTGTTCTAGAAATTATTCTAGTAAAAACGATATTAGGTTGGTGCAGACATAATTGTGGTTTTTGCATTGTTGAAATTTGCTGTTTGATATTGAAATATATTCTTAAATAAATGTGGTAATATTATATATTATTTTAATGCTCTTTTCTCACTTTATGTTTTTTTGCTAGTGACTTATTACTTGCTGTTTATTTTATATTTAGTTTAGACTATGGAAATGATGGTGTCACTGAATTTTTCAATATTTTGGAATTTTTAATAAATCTGAAGGTATTGATATCATACTTTTTTTTAATCATGAGAGGTTTTATACTTTTTTATGTTTAGACATTTTACAAGAGCTAAGATTCTTACAATGTGAAGGGAGAAATGAGTTGATACTATAGACTAAGCACTATAGTATATATAGTAAAGGCATAGATACTTAGGTTCCTACATACACAATGAAAATGTAAGTGAAGTGTAATACTAGCCATGTTGAGGTATAGCCAAATCAAATGAATTCATTCATTAAAAATTGTTGATTACATTCCTTTGTGTGCCCAAATAAGATCTTCATAGTAATGACTTCTCCCATTTTCTGCCTTTCAAAAATTGCTCTCATTTTTAAAGGCCCAATTCAAATGTCTATTTTCTAAAGTCTACTGCCCCACTTCCCCATCACACAGACAGCATTAAAGAAATCACTTCTCTTTGCAGTCTGTTGGCATGTGACTTTACCCTGACACTTATTTCACTGTTTTCTTTTAAAAACATTTAAGTTTGTAGCATTGAGTTGAAGGTTTTATTGGGTTCCCAACTGGCTTTGACATAAGAAAGATGTTAATTTAATCTCCACTTTGTCACTTAGCTTTCTTTTTTTAAAGATTTATTTTTATTGTTTTTGACAGAGAGAGAGAGAGAGATACAGAGACAGAGAGAAGGGGGAGGGCCCAGAACAGTCTCCATAGTTGCACATCATTGGTTTTTCCACATAATTTCATTCCACAAGTGGGTGCGGGTCTGCTCAGAGCAGGAATTGGGCCGGGGTCTCGCCCCGGTGAGAACTGAGCTGGACGCACTCCCCAGTTCAGCATATGGGTCTGCATGGGCTGGGCCGTGGCCGGGATTCGATCCTTGGTCCCTGGGGCTGCAAAGTGAGTGCTTAACCCACTGAGCCATCCGGCTTCCCCTCACTTAACTTTCTTTGTAAAGATTTCTTTCTGTGCTCAATTTACTTGTCTGTAAGACAGGGATAAGAGCTTCTACTTCATAGTTTTATTGAAAGATTAAGCAATATAAGTGGCCTAAGACAGTAAGTGTTCAATAAAGGGTAACAAATATTGTTATTGTTGTTGTTTCTGAGTGGTGTGTTATGATTGCATGTAAATGATACGTGATAAGTAAAATCTCCTTTTCTAGACTGTGCACATTTTAGCACAGGGAATTATGGTTTAGCATTTTGGTAAGTAAAGTTTAATAAATTAACAAATATCTGTTCATTAAATACATTAACTTTTGTCTTTATTTCACTTTTATGATTTCACTCATATGTGAAATATAAAACTAGAAGCAACCAATGAACAAAACAAATGAACATTCATGTCACAGACAACAGTTTAGTGGTTTCCGGAGGGTAAGAGCAGGAGGGCAGATGATAGAGGAGGGTGCGGGGATTTAAATACTTGTACATGGTGATGGAAGGAGAACCGACTGGGGGTGGTGAGCACACAACGCAACGTATAGATGATGTAATGTACAAATGTACACTTGAAGCCTATATAATTTTATTAACCAATGTTAACTCATTGGTGAAAAGTAAGATGCTATTCTCATCATAAAAAAAAGGAAGTTCAGTATTGTCAGATATCAAAAAAGAACCTTTTAGGGAAGCCGGGATGGCTCAGTGGGGACCAAGAATCATATCCTGGCCCCTGCCCATGTTGATCCAGATGCTGAACTAGGGTGTGCTTCCCATACGGGAGGTCCCCAGTTCAGTTCTTGCCCCCCACCCCCATGGTTCGGCCCCTGGCTCAAGTGGGCGTGCCTCCCATGATGGAGGCCCCAAACCCAGTTACCGCCTTGCGCAGCCCCCACCCACCTGTGTGGAATGAAACCATGTGGAAAACTGATGATGTGCAACTATGGAGACTGCTCTGGGCCCTCCCCTTTCTCTCTGCCTCTGTCTGTCTCTGTCTCTGTCAAAAACAATAAAATAAATCTTAAAAAAAAACACACAAAAAAACACTTTTAAAAGTTGTTTTCTAAATGACTTTGTTTTAAAATTCGTACAGGTATCTTCTTATCCTATAACTTCCATGCCCTGAAATCTGAGTATTCATGAAGATGATATGATAGGAACTTTCAGTGGTTTGGAGCCATTATCCTACTTAGACTAATGTGGGCCTTCCAGATTTCCTGAGAGCTTGGTACAGAGCACACAGTGCTTGCTGATCGACACAGACAATAATGCCCTCTCTGCCTCAAGAAAGAGGTAAGCAGGTCGATGTAATCACGTTACAAAATAAAGGTGTATTATACATCATCTTTGCTAGGTTTTTTTAAGAATTAAAAATTAATTGGGAACTCTTAAAGAACCAGAACTTACAATTTTACCTTTTTTTGGTGGGAGGGTATTTGTGTTTTCTGGTATGGAATTTTTGTTATTTCAATGATATTTGGTTGATTTATATATATTTTAAAGTTATTCAGGGATCCTCACCCCTGGATCTGAATACAGAATTGCCTTATCAAAGCACAATGAAAAGGAAAGTCAGAAAGAAGAAAAAGAAGGGAACAATTACCGCAAATGTTGCTGGGACAAAGTTTGAAATTGGTAGGTCTCCTCAGAATCATGAAATTTTCATACTTGTTGGAAAAACTAGTTTGATATTGAAAACAATGTAGAAATACAGGGATATTATTTTTTTATATGATGGATTTTTAATACCTTCTATAAAAACCTTACTTTTTATGAGATATTTAACATGTCACCAATCAAATTGAACATCAGTGTAAATTAAAAGCTTTAGTTATTAATGGGATGATTTTGATTAAATTTAATTTTAAATTCAAGTATAAAATATTTGAACATTAAACAGATTAAAATATTAAATGTAAAATGAACAGTATATTTTTATTAAACAATGAGAACCTGACTTATAGAGTAAAAACATATTTCTCTTTCTGTTTTAAAAATTCTTTTGATGATGCTATTGCTTTTTGTTAATGAAATTCTAGTTTTTATGTGTAAACAGTATCTGCAATATAGACCAGATAAGAATTGTTTTAAATTAAGATACTTTTGACCAGCATTTGCAACACTCATTATGAAGATAGTAAGTACTCACATAATAGTCTTCTTTTATGAATAATTTTTCTTTAAAAGGATTGACAAAAATTATATGAACCTCAAGGATATTAATTATTCTTAGCCTTATTAATCTTTGAGAATCTTATTTCCATTTATAATAGTTCACCAAAGTTTATCAGCAATCAGTGGAATATCTCATTGGAACTGAAGTCCCCCAGTGGTCTATTCCTGAGTTGTTTCTCAGAGCAAAAGACTTTAAGCAAGTTGGTGTGAGAGGATGAGTTGTGATAGGGTCAGGGTTCATGTACAACATATCTTCTACAGTGGAAAAAACAAGAGTAAGGTGACCATTGTAAAAATGATTGTTGAGGGGGGTTAACTTATGCTCTCACTCTTTTAGGGTTCACGAGGAATCCTGATTTAAAGGAGCGCATTTAAGTGCAGTTCCCTTCACTTTCCCAGATTTTCAGAGGGTGGAAGTTGCATTAGCATTCTTCGTACTGATTCCAGTTCCATTGCTCTTAAGGTCTTCCCAGTTACTCCTGAGATGCCCTGAACAATGTCTGTCATGTACTCAGGTACAGGTCTGCTCCTGAGATGTTGTTTTGGCCTCATCACTGGTTTTTGCTAGTGAGACAGTTAAAGGGGCCTCCTAGGCTGTGTTACTGCCCTGGCCCTCCCTGTGAGCACTAGGTGGCGCAGCTCCTGAGCCCTCTGGCACCAAAGCTGCTTGGTGGTCTGTGGCAGGTGAGAGAGGAACAGTCCTTCCCCAACTCTTGTATGTTGTCACCTGGGCCTTCAGAACAGCCTAAGTTCTGAAGCCTTTCACGTAAAGCAGCGACTTCAGCTCAGCAATCTCTTCCCTGACCTCACCCACCTCCAATCACTGTCCTCCTAGTTTATACCTGTGTTCTAGACAGGACTGCATAGAAAGTCCTTTCTTCTCCCTCAGCCAGAAAAACCCTCAAGAGTTCCCAGGACTTGAGATCAACAGGTTTCTCCACCCCAGTTTCATGCTTGAGCCGAATAAATCTCCCTTTTACAATATTTTACTTTTCAATTAGTTGACATTCAATATTATTTTATATGTGTTTCAGGTTTTAGCCATTTATATAATTTACAAAGTGATCCCCCTGGCAAGTCTAGTACTCACCTGGCACCAGACATAGTTGTTATAGTATTATTGACTCTATTCCCTCTTTTGTATTTTATATCCTCCAGACTATTTTGTGACTACCAATTTGTCAATTGATCCTTTTTTACCATTTGTCCTTACATATCAAATACCATAAAAGTAAAACATTAAGAAATGAAACATTGAAGCACTGTTATATAGTTACACCATCCTATTAGGCTTAGAATTCTGTTGGAACCCAAAATTTATCTTAAGTATTCTGCTTATCTTTATCCTAGATAAGAATCAACCTGCAGTTTAATGGTGGAAAAATGTCAGTATTTTAATTGTTATATCTAAATCAGAGAGGATATAGTCTGCACTAAAAAAAAACAAGCTTTGCTCTGAGCATAAATATTTTTAATAGTATTAGAGGGCTTTGAACAGATAGGAGGGCCAGTTTCTGAACCTTTGCAGTGAATTCTGCTTTATTATTTCCAATACTGAGTCAACATAGCTGACTTGGTTTTAACTGCTAAAAATAATTTGAACTAGGGAAGTGGAAAGTGTAGCATAGGTCTAATGATCAGTGGCTATTTTTAGTTCTCCCTTTTCTACTTAACTCAAGGTCACAAAAAAGCCATGAAAGTATATTTTCCTGAGTAGAGGTGTTGTCTCAGCTGTGTGTATGTTTTCCTTTGTGCCAAGAATAGTCACTAACCTCTTTAGCAGTGTTGTGTGCATGTTAAATCTCAGAGGATTGAAACTAATGATTTTGGGTGCAACATGAAAGCAGTTCTCAGGTACTGCTGAGTATAATTTGGCCCTTGATAAATAGTTGTGACTAAAAATAAGTTATGCGTTAACTAATGGATATTTTGCCAAAGGAATACCTTGAGCAAAAATTTATATATATCAAAAAAACGTTTCCCCAGTGAATATATTTCAGAAGTACTTTAGTTTTGGTTTAACTTCACCGTTTACTTGCAGTTCGTCTAGTAATAGATGAAATGGGATTTCTGAAAACTCCAGATGAGGATGAAACAAGTAACCTTATATGGTGTGATTCTGCGGTTCAGCAGGAGAAGATTGCAGAGCTGCGAAATTACCAGGTGGGAATTAGTCATGGCCAATTGTTGCTCGTTAGTAAAGTTATAAGAATTTCCTTATAATTTTCTTTAGATAGGGTTTTTAATATGTTGACATATTAAATTTCAGTCATAACTTATCTGAATAGCTTCTTTTATTGCTGTCTGGTTTTACTGACTCTTTCTATGAAGCCTGCATCCTTTCAAATTTAACTTTTAACCTCTTTCCATCTTTAAAGAAAAACTGATAGAAGAAACGCCTTCTAGGTGTTTTACATTGTGCTTAAAGATGAGTTTTGTGGAGTAGATTGCATAGAGAGATCAGGATGTGGAAATACTTTGTAATAATGGCTATGTGTAATCTGGCTTCATTCTTTTATTTTTAGGATGCAATGCAAACTTATATTAAGAATAGACATCAAACTAAAAAGTGAAAGGCATGGAATTTTAGACAATAGACATTTTGTTTAGTTCTCCATCTGTTAGTATAGAACAAGCTTGCACAACCTTTTGGCCCACAGGCCGCATGAGACCCAGAATGGCTTTGAATGCAGCCCAACACAAATTGTTAAACTTTCTTAAAACATTATGAGATTTTTTTTATGACTTTTTTTTTCTTTTAGCTCATCACTATTATTAGTGTTAGTGTATTTTAGGTTTGGCCCAAGACAATTCTTCTTCTTCCACTGTGGCCCAGGGAAGCCAAAAGGTTGAGTGAGCATCACTGGTATAGAAGGTAATACAAAATGTACTGTAGGGAAGTCCGTAAGTCCACTTTCACCACTTTTTCTAATATATATATGAATATAGTAAGTTTAGAATAGCAAAAATAATTTTGACATTGAATTACCAGTTATTCAACACAGAAAAATTATGACTTAAATGTCTACATAACACTCTTTTCTGATTTCTTAAAATATGCAGTTTTATTCTTTGATTACCATAGATTCTTTAATTCATTTAATTTAAATATTTTACATTAATAATTGTCACTTTATTAAAACATGAAAACTCAAAGGATGGATGGTACTGTATTATACTATAAATTAATATATTTATTAAGTTAATGATAATATTAATATTTACCTTTTTATTTTTCAGAGAATCAACCATTTTCCAGGAATGGGGGAGATCTGTAGGAAGGATTTCTTAGCAAGAAATATGACCAAGTAATCTCATTTTCTTGTAATAGAGAAGACCTGTTCAAAATTTACATTTTGTAAATATTATAGTGCTAACTTTCACAAGGTTTCATTGATTTGGAATGGTATCTTGATGGAAGACATAGAATTTTAGATCTAGTAGGGTCTTAAAAGTTCTTGGGTTCTATTCCTCCACTTTGCAGTAGTAGCTGAGGGTCACAGAAATGATTATCTTGCACAAAATCAAACTAATGTTAATAGCAGAGCTGGAGCAGAATCTCGGTTTCCAGAACTCAGGGTTCTTTATTTTTCACTCAATATCTTCTTATTTATTTTCAGTTAAACCTATGGGAACTAATCTGTTGCAGTGTATGCATATGTGTATTAATATACTGGTTTTTGAGCATATAGTATGTACCAAGCATTGTAGTAGATGAATGTGTGTACACACAAACACGTAGATACATATATGTGTACCCTCTCAGGTATATATTTATCTCTGACACCACTATTCAGTGTAACAGTCTGCTTTCATGAAAAAAAACTATTCAGTTATCTAAGTATTATACTGAATAAACTAGAATTTTTATATAGCTTATATTTCGGTTGATTAGATTAAAAAATTCAAACATATAAGAACTTTTTATTTTTTTAATTGTTAAATTTATTGGGATGACATTGGTTAGTAAAAATTACATAGGTTCCAGGTGTGCAGTTCTATATTACATCATCTGTGTGTTGCATTTTGTGCTCATCACCCAGAATCAGTTCTCTTTCTATCACCATGTATTTGATGCTCCCTTTCCCCTACCCAAACCTTCTCTCTCCTTACCCTCAGGTAACCACTAAACTATTGACTGTCTCCATGAGGTTTTGTTTCTTTGTTGCTTTCAGTTTTATATTCCACATATGAGTGAGGTCATATGGTTCTTGGTTTTTCTGTCTGGCTTGTTTCGCTTAGCATGACCTCAAGGTCCATACATGTTGTTGGAAAGGGTAGTGTTTTATCTTTTCTAATGACTGAGTAATATTCCATGTGTAAAAGTACCACAACTTCTTTATCTAGTCATCTGTGAAAGGACACTTTTGTTGTTTCCATGACTTGGCCATAGTGAACAATACTGCGATGAACATTGGGGTACATATATCTTTGTGGACTAAGGTTTTTAAATTTTTGGAGTAGATACCCAGAAGAGGAATTGTTTGGTTACATGGCAATCCCGTTCCTAATTTTCTTGAGAAATCTTCATACTACCTTCCATAGTGGTTATACCAATTTACATTCCCACCAGCAGTGTATGAGGGTTCCTTTTTCTCCAAAGCCCCTCCAGCACTTGTTATTCCTTGTCTTGTTGGTTATTGCCATTCTAACAGGTGTGAGGTGGTACCTCCTTGTGGTTTTAATTTGCATCTCCCTAATAGTGAAGTTGAGCATTTTTTCATATATCTGTTAGCCGTTTGTATGTCTTCATGGAAGAAATGTCTGTTCAAGTCCTCTGACCATGTTTTAATTGGATTGTTTGCTTTTTTGTTGTTGAGTTGTATGAGTTATTTATATATTTTAGATAAGAGCTCCTTATCAGAGAGAGAGAGATACAGAGACAGAGACAGAGAGAAGGGGGAGGGCCCAGAACAATCACCATAGTTGCACATCATTGGTTTTTCCACATAGTTTCATTCCACAGGTGGGTGTGGGGCTGCGCAGGGCCAGAACTGGGTCGGGGTCTCACCCTGGTGAGAACCAAATTGGGGGCACTCCCCAGTTCAGCATATGGGTCCGCACGGGTCGGGGCCAGGATTTGATCCTCAGTCCCCAGGGCTGCAAAGTGAGTGCTTAACCCACAGAGCCATCCCGGCATCCCCTGCAGCATCTTACAATATTTTCTCTTGGTTATTCGGTCTTCTCATACCGGGAGATTTCCTGGAAGGTGGGTGTCTTGTCTTTGATACAGTTGCCATGGTCTCAGTGTTCCTCCTCTTTGAGAGGATGTGGTGAGCGATGGTATTCTCTGCCTCTGAAATCCCAGTACAGGCAGAAGCTTCCGTGCCTGTGTTCTCAGTTTCCCTGAGTACCCCTGTTGTTTTCAGCTGGAATGGTGGGGCTGGGTTTGTTGGGAAAGGCAGAGGTTTGTTTGTGGCACAGGGTAATGGTAGTTTTCCGGTTGCAACTGACTGTAAGGAGACACTAAGTGGAGTTGCAGGGAGAGAGGTGAGCTTTGGGAATGACTAAGGGGAAGTAACCATGCTCTCTTTTTGTGGTTTTTGCCTCATGGTGAAGGCAGTGCGGGTTACAACTGCTGTGTGTTTTGATATCACAGCCCTGTTTCCTGGACTCAGCTATAATACAAGCCTGCCCCTCTGTCAGGAGTACCCAGGGCCAGGGCGGGCATGCACCTTTGACTGTGCCTTTCTTTGTCTTTTATCCTGAGCCCCCATTTCGCCCAAGGTTATGTTTTTCTCTGGTCAGCTTTTTCCCAGCTGCCTTCCCTCAGTCTCTAGTTCACCCAAGGCCACTTTGTGGTTGAGTCAGTGCTGTTGTGCCTGTTGGCTCTGGCTATGAGCTCATCCATTGTCGCTCCTGCTCAGACTGGGATCCTCACCTCCCCAGGGCAGTGTAGTGTGCCTCTGCTCAGGGCTTAACTCATCTAGGGCACTGTACTCCAGCTGAGTCCCTAACTCACCCAGGGCAGTGCAGCATGCCTTGATGTTTCATGGCCTGTGTCTCTGCCTTTTTACCTCTCAGCCTCCAGCCTGCCCAGAGTCATGCTGTTCTTTGGCCCATGTTCCCATGCCCCCAGCTTACTCACTCTTCTGCTGTGCTCTGGGTCACGTTTCACATTCCTGTCTCTGCACTGCTCTTTCCCCTTTTGCTTCTGCTTTCCTCCCTTTCTCTGACCTTTAGGCATTTTCTTGTAATGAGTGTGTCTCTCACCTGAGGTTATGTGTTACTAAGGGATTCCCTTTATGGGTTTTACTTTTTCAATTTTGTTGTATTTCCCAGGAGAGGTCTCCTCCCATGCTGCCATCTTGATGATGTCTGAATAGATTTTTTAGTTTAAGAAAGTTGAGTATTAAATTAAGAAAATTAAATTAAGTTTTTTTTTCATGGGAAAAGATTAGTGAACTTGTATGTGTAATTAAAGAAATATTTAAATATATCCATGTGAAACTTTATACATCCATTTACTCAAATCTTTTTTGCATGTCTATTTTATATACTAGAGACTGCTAACTTTGAAGTGAACAATATGAACAAGGCCTACTTCCTGCCTAGAACTCAAGTTTTAGTAAGGGAGAAAGACTGATACAAACAATACAGTTATGTATGGGGATGACAAAGATGGTGGGAGAGAATATTTTGGGAAGAGCAGGGAAGGCTTTCTAGAAAAATTAAATACAAGGTAGATATTGGAAAATATATGTGATTTTACCTTTCTAGAAGAAGGCAAGTAGATTGAAGGCAAAGACAACAGTGGGAGAAATAAATGGAAATTTAAACCAACATGATATCTTTGGAGAATTTTAAGCAGTTTCTGTGATTATATAGAATGTTGGGAGGCTTGACTTGAGATGATGCTGGAGGTAATAGAAAGGACAGGTTATGTATGCTATGTTATTCTATTTTATTTTATTTAATCATTGACTCTTTGGTAATCTCTTTAACTACTCACCAAACATTTTTGTTTATCCTGATAGGAATGAGGAGTTATTTAATGGACTTAAGCAGGGAAATAATATGTTTTTGATGATCTTAGTGGCAATTTAGATAATAGATTCAGTGAAGGTAGGACTGGAGGGAGGAAGCCCTAGAGGAGGTGAATGTCAGCATCAGGAGAGAAATGAGCATATAATAGATCAAAAGAGAAATGGGGGTGGGGGGATGGGGAAGAGAAAATAAATCTGAAAAATACAAAGAAGATCCTGTAAAATTGGTAGGAAGTATCTGGCTTAGGATATTATGTAAGTGTTATGATTGACTAACATGAAGATTATAGGAAGACTGGATTTCAGAGAGGAAGGAATTACCTCTGTAAAGTTTTAGACATGTGTCTCATTTAAGTCACTTGTTTTCACTGAAATATCTGTTAGATGTCAGGCACTGTGTTGGGTTTTGGGTACATGAGGTAATTAAAAGATTTATAGCATTTCCAATTTTGGATTATGATGAGTATTACAAAGTAGAGGCATGTCATTCTAAGTCAGTGCATAGTGAAGGACTTATAGCTTAGGGAGGCATTGGAGAGTTTCTCTGGGAAAGTGATATGGAAGCTGAAATACAAATGATGAGTAGTTTACTGGTGAAGATGGTCAGTAATAGCCTTCTGGGCAGGAAGAATAGTGTGGACTCAGGTCGTGTAGCTGGAGCACAAAGATACTGATGGGGACATCAGCTGAAGAGTGATTTTTAGGATTATGACCTTTATTCTAAATGCCATAGGAGAGGAAGGGGAGATGAAGTTTATAATGTGACCAGATTTGCACTTTGAAAAGATCATTCTGGCTGCTCTGTAGAGAACAGAAGTCTTTCTGGTTGAGAGAGGCAAGAGGGTTAAATGTAAACCCATTAATAGGCTATTGCAAATAGCCAATTTCTCTTTCTGTAGAACCCTTGGAATTTTTAAGAAGAATAATCTTCTAATAGAAAAAAAAAGTTGACATAGTAATATAAAAATAGAGTTGACTAAGTCTGTTATGCTTAATATAATAAGTCAATGACAGAGCAACGAGCAGAAATTATCCCATATTCCCAAATTCTTAAGCAAGACCATATGTCTCTGGGATGCTGGGGTAGCACAGAGATTGAGTGCTTGACTTGCAATCACAAGGTCTGGGGTTCAATTTCCAACCCTGGCCCGTGCAACCCCACATGCTGAACTGGAGTGCAGCTGTAACCACCAGGATAGCATGGTGGCGAAGGTTCTCGCCTCCCATGCGGGAGGCCCCTGGTTCAGTTCCCTCCCCATGTGGCTCCACATCCACCTGTGTAGAATGGAACCATTTTGCCGTTGATAATGTACGACTGTGGAGACTGCTCTCAACCCTCCCTTTATTTCTCTCGCCCTCTATTTCTGTCACCTTCTCTCAAACAATAAAATAAAACTTAAAAAAGAAAAGACCGCGTCTCTTTTGAAGCTATGCATTTTTAAAATGATTTTTGCTAGACTACCTAAATGAAATAAAGTGTTTCTCTTGAATATAGGCAGGCTTGAATTTTTTCCAAATATATAATATGCACAGAGGTAGGGCCTACCGCTGTGCATACTATACTCATATACTTTCTATAGATTCCATTTTAGTTTTTTACTAATTTCATTTGGCAACAATATCTGCTCAGCCAGAAATGATTTGCAGACATTTATAAAATTATTTTTTTGCAGCAGACTCTTTAATAGATAAAATTTTAAAGTATTTAATTTTTATTGTGAATCATTGTGTATGAAATAGTTAACATCAAATGTACACATTTTATACCTAGTATTATCTCTAAGTTATATATTAAATAGGCAACCTGATTTATAGTGAATACAAATATTAGGACATACAGTATAGTCATAAAATCACATGTATAGGCATATGTAGTTCATATAAACAAAACCTCTGCTGAATCAAGAATTCACATAATTTTCTCAGAAAAGTAGTTAAGCTGTAAAAAATATTGGCATAAAAGGCCATGGAAAACTGCTTCCTGTGATGGACCCAAGGGATCAAATTTATCTTTATAGAAACAATATGAATGATACCTGGCTGTGAACCATTTCCTATTGCTCACCCCCTTCCCTGAGGCAGAGCTAATGAGTTTTTCCACATGTTGTCTTGCCATGTATGCTTTTATTCACCTATCAATCCCTTAGGGCAGAGACCATATTAATTTATCTTTTTAAATTTATTTTTATTTTTTATTTTTTTATTGTTTTTGACAGAGACAGAGACAGAGAGAAGGGGGAGGGCCCAGAGCAGTCTCCATAGTTGTTATGTCATCAGTTTTCCACATGGTTTTGTTCCACACAGGTGGGTGGGGGCCGCGCAGGGTGGGAACCAGGCTGGGGGCCAGTTGCATGGGAGGCACACCCCTGCAAGCTGAGGGTTGAACTGGGGGCATCCCACATGGGAAGAAAACCCCAGTTCAGCAAATGGGTCCACATGGGCCAGGGCCAGGATTTTATCCTCGGTCCCCGGGGCTGCAAAGTTAGTGCTTAACTTGCTGAGCCATCCTGGCTTCCCTCAACTTGCTGAACCATCCCGGCTTCCCTCAACTTGCTGAACCATCCTGGCTTCCCTCATAATAATAATTTATTTATTTATTTATTTATTTAATCTTTTTAAAGATTTATTTTTATTGTTTTTTGACAGAGAGAGAGACAGAGAGATACAGAGAGAAGGGGGAGGGTCCAGAGCAGTCTCCATAGTTGACGGTATTAGTTTTCCATATAGTTTCACTCCACAGGTGGGTGCGGGGCTGTGCAGGGCAGGAACTGGGCCAGGAGCCTCCTGCATAGGCCCCAGCAAGAACTGAACTGGGGGCACACCCTAGTTCAGCATATGGGTCCACATGGGCCAGAACCCGGATTTGATCCTCGGGCTCTGGGGCTGCAAAGCGAGCGCTTAATCCTTTGAGCCATTCTAGCTTCCCCATAATTTAATTTAATACCCTAGTGCCTGGCACATAATATAAACTCAAATAAATGTTTGATCTATTAATATGTAAATTAGTACATTAGTTTCACTGATATATTTATCCTCAGTATCTAGAGTAAGTGCATAGAACATAGTAGATGTTTAAGACTGAATCAATGAAAGAATCAAGTAATGAAGAAATAGAGGGATTGAAACCCTTAAAGTAAATGTGACTAGCACAGAGAATGAAAATTTAGAAAAATTTGAATAGAAATTATTTTTCATATTATCTCTGTTTTACAGAATGATCAAGTCCCGACCTCTGGATTATACTTTTGTTCCTCGAACATGGATCTTCCCTGCAGAATATACACAATTTCAGAATTATATGAAAGAATTGAAGAAAAAAAGAAAGCAGAAAACTTTCATAGTAAAACCAGCTAATGGTGCAATGGGTCACGGGTATGTATTTTTCACACAGAATATATAATAAAGTTGGAGGGGGGAAGAATAAATGTGAGCATCCACTCATAGTTGAGTACTGATATGAAAAAAAATAAAGGTTTCTAATTATTGATTTTTTGGGAACAAAGTATTTATTGAGTTCTTTTACCCTGTCTCGAGGCTTCATGATTCAATTTAAAAATTAGTAGGTTGTAAGAATTTAATAAGAGACAGCAAAATAGAGAAAAGAGATAGCTTAACAATTTTTAAATGTAAAATGTACATTTATAATAATTTTAAAATGAACTTGAAGAATAAAATGCAGTTGATACATAGATCTAACTTGACTTAGAGAAAGGAATAGAAAGGGAGTTACTCTTCATAGCTAGAAGTCTTAAAGCAAAATATGTATCTTTATTTTACAAAAAAGCTTTTTTCCCCTTGATGTAGCTATGGTAATTTGATTGAAAATGAACACATTAACATGAAGTACCAAGACCGACACATGTCAGCTGAGAAAAAATTATATAAGTTATATTCCTATTTCCTTTGCTTTCTTATGTTAGTTTTTTGGCGTACTTTTCAAACATAATGTGAGTGAGGCTGCATTTATAATAATAAAAACACAAGTTATTCTAATCTTTTGTTTTAAATGTTGTGGGGAAAAAAAGATATTTGGAAGTGTAACTGCCAGGTAAATTATTGGTCAACCATTTTCTCTTTAACTTTCAATTTAATAATGTAATCAGACATTGTTTTTAACCATAGTTTAGTAATTTTAGAAATAAAATTGTAGTGTTAGTAGGAATTTCATATTGTTTAATGTAAAGCTGGTTTGCAGTGTGTCAGTATCAAAGGAAATTTGGGGGAAGGATAGTTGTAGTTCACATTTTCCTCATTTTAATGTTTAACATTAAAAATTATATATAACTTTTTAATCAAATTACAAGTAATTACTTATGAGGTTTGACAATTAAGGTCAAGAACTCATCCTAGAAAAAGTGCTACATACCTCATTGCTGAATATCACTATGGTCACCTTCAAAGTACTCCCGTTGGGAAGCTATGCATCAACACCAGCACCTAGTCCACCCTTCAAAGCAATTTTGAAACTCTTTCTAAAGTGGCCATAAGAGCCTTTGTCTTATTCCTTGATGTTCTGAATATCATCAAAAGGTCTTCCTTTCAATACATCCTTTATCTTCAGGTAAAGAAAAAAGTCATTGGAGCCCAATCAGGTGAGTAAGGAGGGTTTTCCAATACAGTTGTTTGTTTACTGGCTAAAAACTCCCTCACAGACAGTGCACTGTGAGCTGTTGCATTGTTGTGATGTAAGAGCCATGAATTTTTAATGCAGCCTTTTCAGCACTTCCAAATAGCTTTGTTGATGGTTTGTTTAGTTGGTACAAATTCATAATGAACAGTTCTCTGATATCAAAAAAGCTTAGCAACCTTGTTTTGACTCTTGATTTGGACTGACAGAACTTTTTTGGTTGTGGAGAATTGGCTGAGTTCCATGTGCACTTTGATGCTTTGTTACAGGGACCAATTGGTGCACCCATGTTTTATCACCAGTGATAACATGGCCCAAAACATTGTCTTGCCTCTCCAAAAGGTCTTGGCAAACTTCTGCTCTCCTTTGCTTTTGTTCATTGGTGGGCTCCTTTGGGATCGTTTTTGTACACACATTTCTTATGCCAAGATTTTCAGTGAAATCTTTCTTAACTGTTTCTGTATTGATTACTTGGTCTGCTCTGCTTCTCACAGTCAGCTGACAATTTTGACACACAATTTGACAAGTTCTTGTAATGTTTTTATCAATTCTGCTTGTTACTAGCTGCCTTGACCTCTCTTTACCAGTGATACTTTCTTTATGGCATTATCCCCATAAACTTGGACTAACGTGTCCCTGATTTCACTTCCACTCTTGACAAGCTTCGCAAGAAATTTAATGTTTGTTCATTGCCCTAATTCAAGTTCTAACATTCTCGTGACATCACACAATACCCACAACAACAATGAATGCCACTCAGCACACCACCACATTTCAACACCAACACAGCTGTGAGACACTGATATACCAAGATTATGAAACCTTACTGAGTTATTTGTACAATGCTGCCAATGTAAGGGCACGGTGGCACATTTGCGAACTTAATTGTCAGACTTTGTATATAATTACATTTACCGTATTTTCCGGCGTATAAGACGACCCCCTAATTTTACAGTTAAAACATAGGTTTAGGCCTATATTCGCTGTATAAGACTACAGCCTCGGAAGTGGGGGGTAGTCTTATACAGCGAATATAGGCCTAAACCTATGTTTTAACTGTAAAATTAGGGGGTCGTCTTATACGCCCGGTCGTCTTATACGCCGGAAAAT
>PVKE010024253.1:0-23954 GCA_004027555.1 Craseonycteris thonglongyai | reverse complement strand
ATGAGGACCGAGGATCGAATCCCGGCTCCGGCCCAGGCAGGACCCACGTGCTGAACTGGGGAGTTCCCACAGTTCGGTTCTCTAACTGTCTCTGTCTCTGTCTCTCTCTCTATCTGTCAAAAAGTAAAATAGAAATAACTATGCACTGAAGACAAAAAGATAATTTCTCTCTATAAATGTGAAAAGATAAAAAACAAAAAAAAAAATTAAAAAAAAAACAAAAAAAAAACAGAGGCCTCTCTGGGCCTCTGTTTTCCTATAAAAGGAGGCCAGTAATAGGCCCAACCTCACACGTGAGTGGAGAGCAAATGATGTAATGTGCGCGTGCAGAGCCGTGGAGCGATGGCCTTGCTGACAGCTGGTGACTACGGTGGCTCCCTCAGTGCCTCCCCCAGGCCCTGAGCTGGCACTCCCCCCACCCCAGCACCTGGCCAGTGTGCCAGGGGCTCCTGAGGCTGCTCCCAGGACCGGTTGGTGGCACCCTCTAGCTTCTAGTCACGGTGGCCCTGCTGACTTTCAGAGCGTGTACCTCCTGCCCGGCTGCGTGGTCTCCTCCGATTGCTGGGTTCTCTGGGGCAGCTGAGGACAGTGGGGTGGGGAAGGCTGCCCGGACCAGGGGGAGCCCAACAGCTCAGTCCGCTTCTGGAGCAGAAACTTGAATGGCATCCAGGGAGAAGTGCCCAGGTGGGGTCAGGCTGGCGAGGACACGATTCAGGAGGAGCCCCCAGCCCTGCGCCAGGAGCCTCCTCTGACTTGAGGGGCTGGGAGGCGGCTCTGTCCCTCAGCATCTGCTTCATCCTGGGCTTTCAGCGGAGGGGCAGCTGATGACGGAGGTGGCTGGCTCTCTGAGGGCCCAGAGCATTGTCACCCAGGTTGGAAATGGGGACACAGGTAAGTGAGATCAATAAGCCAACACAAAAGAAGCCACGGGGCTCCATGTGGGGACCTTGCCCTGGGAGTCACTTCGGGGCAGGCAGGGCCCACGTGATGCCCCTCAGGGCCCCATCTCTGGGCAGGATCCCATAACATGCCTTTCCAAGGGCACCGGTTCCCAAAGGCCCAGTAAGTAGGACACACCTGTTCAGCCCATCGCGCTCCCCCATGGTGAGGCGCTCACATACCCACACTTGAACCCATACCTGCACCCACACGCACACACACTCACACTGCACTCATGCGTAGCTGAACACAGAATGAAACCAGGAAGTGTCAGCAGAAACAGAAAAGGTAACACAAGAATGTGAGAAAAAGAAAAAGCAGCGACAGAGAAAGCCAAGGCAGCAGACAAATAACCAACAGGCAGGAAAAGGAGGGTGACAAAGAGAATTTGGGGGGAATCAGAAGACAGTGCTTTTTCCCTCTGAGCCGCGCCATCCAGGCCTGTAAACGGGGCGCCTCACACCCAGGAGAGAGGGCGGTGGACCGAGCAGTCTTTAGATTTGTGCTGGCAGCCCCCCCACGGCCAGGGAGGGGTAAGAGGAGCCGAAAGAGGAGGGTGGCACGGGAACCGGGGTGCAGAGGGGGAGGGGCCTGGCTGGCATCTGGGCAGACCAGCAGCGTGGCGTAGGCCACGGCCTTTACACCACGGGAGGGGGGTGACATTTCCTGGAACGTGAGCGTGGTGGTTGTCTCTAGAGGGGAAACTGGGCCGTGAGGGCAGCTGGGGGCGGTGAGCGTGCTAGGAAGGACTTCACCGGGCCGCAGTGATCAGGCCGGGCAGGGACTCGGAAGAGGGAAGAAAACCCCAGGCCCCAGCTGCGGGTGGCTCCTGACCTCCTCTGGCTGTGACGGCCACGGCATCAGGATGGGAGGGGAAGCCAGAGACCCGGACTGTTCATTCATCCATCATTCACCAAACATGTGCTGGGACACTGGGGCAGTGCTACCTGCTGGGGACACGGTGTGGAGCAAAGAAGCCGGGTGAACGTCCTCAAGGAAGGGAGACACGCAAGGAGCAAATAACCGCATAAGTAAAAGTGCAGCTGCGTCTGGGATGAGGGCTTCTAAAGGAAGGTACTGGGTGGCAGACTGTGCCCGAGAGATCAGGGAGGACTTCCTGGGGGAGGTGATGCTTGAGCTGGCATCTGAAGGGTGAAGAGGAATAAGCCAGGTAGAGAGGTAAGGGCAGGGCATCCCAGGCGGAAGGGACAGCTAGCGTGAGGGCTTGGCGGAGCTTGTGGCTGGACCACAGAGGCAAGGGGCTGGGCAGGTGGGCAGGGCCAGGTCCGGGGAGGGCTCTGGAGTGTATTCTAAGTGCAGGGAGCCACTGGAAGTAAGTGACATGACCCAAATTGTGTCAGAACATTGCTCTGGGGAGAATAAATTGTAGGGATGGGGACATGAGAAGGAGGGACACCATGAGGAGCCATTGGATAGGGAGATGGCAGTGGGCCGGGGCAGTGGCTGTGGGGATAGAGGAAAGGGGTCCAGTTGGGACGTGAAACCTGCAGGATGGACGTGGTGATGGATGATGGCAGCACTGAAGGGGAAGGTCTTAATGCCCAGCCAGGCTGGGGTAGGCGAGGCTAAGGGGGAGCAGCCAGGGAGGGCCCCTTCCCTCCCAAATAGCTGGTGTGTGCTTATGAGCTCCAGATATTTTGTGCCACAAAATGGTGGCCTCAAAGAGCTGGCCTGAAATGCTCTGTCCACAGGAAAGCCAAGGTGGCCAGGGCTGATCTCCTGGGGCAGGAACAGGAGGCAGGCCCAGAGGGTGAGCAGAGGGGGGGCGCCCGCAAGGCCGTGGAAAGAGGCTTAGCCACAGGCATGTCGCAGGGAAGCTGAGCTTCAGAAAATGACCATGGAGAGAACTTGGCCACAGTCCGGAAACAGAAATAAAGTGGCCTGTTTGATTTCATAACAGAAAACACCAGATCACTGGCTCCGCATAGCAAGGCCGGTGTGTTTTATTTACTGCCGCGTGTCTTGGATCACACATGAGGGGCTCAAAACTGTTGTTAAATAAATGGATGAATAAGAAGTCAGTACGGAGCCTTGCTGTTTACAACAACAACACAGCAAAAACAGAAACCAGGTGTGGGAATGTGGACGTGGCCCTCCCGAGGCTCTGGGTCACCTGGGCCCAGCCCCTCACTGGCCATCCCCCTCAGGTGGGGGACCCTCCCCCTTGTATTTCTAAGTCCTCCCAGCTCAGCCCTGAGGGGGTTCTTAACAGGGATTTGAGTCTAGCCAGGTGGGAAAACGGAGGTGGGGGAGGGCTGGGGGGAAAGGTCACACCTTGGAGCCCGGCACATGGCTGAGCAGTGAGGGGGCAGGAAGCTGCCAAGGCAGCCTGCCCACCTGCCCTCCCTGGTGAAATGCAATCCTCAGGCCGGGCAGAGAGGAGAGGGGGCATGGGCGGAGCCCTTACCCCATTTTACACCAGGACACCAGGAATCCCTGCCAGGTCTGCAGGGCCCTGTCTGAGTGTGGGGAGCCCTGGAGGTGGGGGCGAACGGGCAGCCCCCCAGACTTGCTGTGGCCTTCCCAGGACACCACGGCTGTGCTCTGCCATGCCTGGAGTGGGCGCGGGGAACACTGAGTGCACAGTGGCTGAAGGGACCTCTGGGACCAGGGCCAGGAGACCCGGGTACTCATCCCGTCTTTTCTCCCATCCGGTTCTGTCTAAGCCTGGGACTCCTGCTCAGTGCGAGCAGTGAGTGGGGAGAGGCTGTCTGCACGGAATGAGCTCTCCACGGACACGTGTGCAAATACCAAAAGGGGAGATGGAAGAGGCAGGATGGCTCTGTGCAGGAGCAGCAGGTCTGGGGGGGCCCTGTCAGAACCAGATGGGTGAGGAGACCCTGGGGGAAGCAAGCACATGGGGGATGCGGCCCAAAGTCAGAGAGGCTGGACCACACCAGGGGGCGAGAGGAGGCACAGCCCCACAGCTGCCACCGAGCCTGTGGCAGACGAGCGCCCACACACGGGCAAGCCCAGGAAGGGTCAGGCTGGGCCCTGGCAGGTGGGGCGCCCCGTGCCCAGGGGAGCTGCAGCCAGAAGCCTGGAGCAGCATGAGTTGTCTGAAGGGCAGACTGCAGACCATCCTAGTACCTGGTCCCAGGTCACTCAGGCCTGAAGCCTGTCCTTTGACAAAGCCCTGCCCTCTGCCTCTCCCCCATCTCTCCCCACCCACATGTCACCAGACCTCATCAAGGCTGCCTCCTCAACACCTCCCTTCCATCCCCTGCCCCCTACCCCTCGGGCTAGCGCTGGAGAGCAGCTCCTGGGGCCCCATGGCCTGCCTGCCCGCCTGGGAGCCACTCCTCCCCAGTCTGCTTTCTCTGACACCTGCCTGACCCCGGCCCTTCACGGCAGAAAGGCCTCTGGTTCCTTCTGAGAAGCTAAGGAGAGTTCTGGGGGCCCACGTCCCCCCACCCTCAGCCTCATCTGTCATCACCCCTTACGTGCTGCAGCCACTCTGAGTGCCTCTGCCTCCCCGAGCATCCGCCCATCGTCACTGCCCCTGGGCCTTTGCACGTGCTCTTCCCTTACCCACAGCAATCTTCTCACCACTTCCCCCAAACCAACGTGATGACCTCACTTCTCCTTCAGGTCTCTGTTGGCCACTTCCTCCGGGAGGCCTTCCCTGCTCCCTGCTAAGAAGGTGAGGTGGGTCCCTCTAAGCCCCCTGATCTCCCACCAAACACTTATAGTGGCTGCGCCCTTTGACTTGCTGAACACCCTGACCCGCCCCCCCACCCACCCACAGCTGACAGCAGGCACTGGTCCGGCAGGTTCCTGGGTCAGCCTAGCCTTCAGGGTGATTGGCGGTTAATCCATCTCACTACCTGGTTTTCCTCCTCTCAGGTGGCCACAGCTTGGGGTAAAGGGACAGTGAGGTTGTGGGAAATGAGGGGAGCAGGGAGGTGGGGGGAAGAGAGAGCAGGGCCCCACCCTAGTCTTCGCCCATGAACAAGGACTCAAAGCATAACCAGGGGCCCTGGGCAATTGGTCCACAGGGCCTGACACCCATCCAGGCAGCGGAGCAGAGCTCTGCCCTTTCAGCCACTCCTTTCCTCCTCTTCCTCCCCCCTCCCAGAGCAGCAAATGCCAGCTGACAGCTGGACACGCCAGCCACGGCCAGCCGTCCCCAGGGTCAGATGACCTCCCCTGGCCAGGCCGCTGCGGCCCGGCCCTCTGCGCAGACCTCCCCACAGTGCTGTGGTGGACAGTGGCTTCTCCACGCTGGGACCCTGTGCAGGCGGTAGGCAGCGCAAGAGCTCAGTGTGTGCTGGACCCTCCCTCCCACACACGCTCCACCTCCCCCCAGGAACAAGGCCCTGGTGAGTGCTGCCTTGGGGGAGGCAGATGGGCAGGGCGGGTCTTGCTGAGTTGATGGTGCCTGAGTGAGGGGCCACAGGGTCTCATGGCCACAGAGCCTGATCCTGCCATGGGGCCTGAGAGGGTGCGCCTCGTCTCCATCCAGAGCTGACTAAGGAGCTGCCCTGTGGAGGTGCCAGTGTGTCTGTGTGTCTGTCTGTACCTCTGTGCGGGCCTGTTTATGGGGAACAAGCTGCAATGGGTCAGCGGCATAGAAACTCTGTCATCTGCTTCTCTCCCCTCTCTGTCCCTAGCCCTCCCTTCCTGCAGCCCCCGTGGGAGGGCTGGGGGTTGCTGGGCTGAGCTGGGACTGCAGAGGAAGCTGTAGGGGCAGGTGCAGAGGTTAGAGACAATGATTCACAGGCCATGCTGGGTTTAACCCTTCACTGAGGCAGCTGTCCCAGAAGTGAGCTCCCTCTCTGGGCCCAGGAATGTCCTGTCCCAGCATGTCCTGTCCCAGCAGCCCCACCCTTCCACCAGCTGAGGCCACAGGGCAGGGATGACATCAGCCTGTGGGCAGCAGCCTGGGGCCTGGCTGTGGGGTGCCCCATGGGGCTGGGAGCTGGTGGACCGTGGCATCAGAGGCCTGTCACGACCAGGGCCCCTGCCCTGGGCAGTGGCAGTCTTTGGGGCCCTCTCCTATGGGCTCTTCTGGGCTCTCCAGTGAACTTAAGACCTACCCTGAACCTGTCCTGGTCCTCAGGATCTCCGGGGCCTAAAAACTTCCACATCAGGCCCCTTCCCCCAGAGATTTGCTCCCCACAAGATTAAACCTGGGGGGAAGCTGGGATGGCTCAGCAGGTTAAGCGCTCGCTTTGCAGCCCCGGAGACTGAGGATCGAATCCCAGCCCCGGCCCGTGCAGACCCATATGCTGAACTGAGGTGTGCTTCCCATGTGGGAAGCCTTCAGTTCGGTTCTTACCCCCTGGCTCAACCCCCAGCTTGAGGGGGCGTGCCTTCCATGCGGGAGGCCCCCAGCCAGGTTCCCACCCTGCGCAGCCCCTGCTCACCTGTGTGCAATGAACCCATGTGGAAAGCTGATGATGTACAACTATGGAGACTGCTCTGGGCCCTCCCCCTTCTCTCTGTCTCTGTCAAAACAATAAAATAAATCTTTAAAAAAAAAGGTGGACCTGGGCTACTCTAGTTTTTGAAAGCTACCAGTTTATTTATAACCTTTTTTTTTAAGATTTATCTTATTGTATTTTTTGTTTGTTTTTGAGAGAAGGTGAGAAAGAGAGAGAGAAGGGGGAGGGCCCAGAGCAGTCTTCATAGTTGCACATCATTAGTTGTGACATGGTTTCATTCCACATAGGTGGATGCAGGGCCACGTTGGGCAGAACCAAACTGGGGGCCTCCCACATGGAAGGCAAGAGCCTCTGCTGCCATCCTGGAGGTTACCAGTTCTGTCACAGATCAGCATATGGGTTTGCATGGGCTAGAGCCAAGGTTTCATCTCTGGATCTCTCAGTTGCAAGGCAAGTGCTCAGCCTGCTGAGCTATCCTGGCATCCATTTTATAGTTTTTGAGAGAAGGTGAAAGAGAGAGAGAGAAGGGGGGAGAGCCCATAGCAGTCTCCATAGTTGTACGTCATCAGTCTTCCACATGGTTTTGTTCCACACAGGTGGATGTGGGGCCACGCCAGGTGGGAACCAAACTGGGGCCTCCTGCATGGGAGAGGCACCACAGTTCAGCAGATGGGTTTGCATGGGCTAGGGCTGGAATTCGATCCCCAGACCTCACAGTTGCAAGGCAAGCACTCAACCTGTTGAGCTATCCTGGCACCCCCTATTTATAACCTTTTGACTATGGGAAAACTTTAAGCCTACAGCACCTTTTCCCAAGCAGTGGTGTACGTACCCCCTGGGGTACAGGCTGGGCCATTCAGGATACAGGAAAAATCATCAGTAATGGGGATACAACAAGTAAAGTAAAAAAATGCAAAACATCAGTTATAAAACAATAAATGTTAAGTTTGAATCACCATTAATGGAGACACTGCCAAATTAGATCATGTTATTGAACGATGATGGGTGAGGGCGTGGCTATGTGCCCTTTCCCCAAACTGTGTTACAAATATTGTGACATTAAATCTGTGGTTTGTACTTTCAGTGTAGTCATTTTTCTTTCCTAACTTGTTACCTCATTTCCACTATTTTACATTAAGATAGGCACTGAACCAAAGTGTCAGTATTTAAAAACAGTTGTTTTAAAAACAAGGGGTACCATTTATGGAAATGGGTTTAAAAGGGTACACAAGAGGAGAAAGGTTGGGAACCACTGGCCTACAGGAAAAAAGAAGGAATGATATGATGAACACTTATATAGCCTGCATCTCACTTAAACAGCTGTTTGAGTTTTGCCATATTTGCTTCATCAACTACACTAAGGCTAAAGTGTATTGATAGACATCCCAGCATTCCTCCCCAAGGTAGGTTGTTATACAACCCTGATGCCATGGTCCCACGAAAAAAAATTAATGACGCTCCCTAAATGTCCATATCCAGTCCATGTTCTAATTTCTCCAATTGCCCCCTAAGCATTTTATAATGCTTTGTTTAGACCAGATCCAATCAACGTACATTGGGTCAGTATGTCTTCCAAGTCTCTTTCAATCTGGAAGCATTGCTGCCAACCCCCACCCCCACCCCCCACCCCCACACACACCCGATTTTCCCCACATTGACTTGAAAGGCCAAGTGTCCCACAGGAGCATAGCAACACGGCTCTCCGTACAGATAGAGAGACCAAGGCCTGGAGAGGCAGGGGCAGGGAGTCTGGGGCAGGACCAGGTCTCCCGGTTCCCCCTACCCCACCGTGCTCCCTGAGAGCTGGTTCCTTACTGGGGATCTGAGACACTTCTGCGTGAAGGGCCTGTGGCCCCTGGGGCCCTCCCGGGGGCATCCTGGGGGTGGTAAACCAGGCCGAGCCCACCATGGCCAGCAACTTCCCCCAGTTCTCTCCTGCTCCCAGCAGGGCACATGAATAAATCCTTCCCAGGCAGAAATCTGGCTGGTTGCTGGCTGGGGTGGGAGGCAGGCAGGTGGACATGGGAAGTGCAATGAGAACCCACACACCCAGTGCCACGTTGGCAGCCCTCACCTCGTGCCAGTCCCTCCTCCTCCAGCCAGGAGGGCCCAGGGGCAGCTGAAGGGGTCATGGGAGGGGACTGCTGAGTGAAGATGCTGAGGACCACGTTCCACTCTGTCAGATGTGTCCCCGGCACTCTCACCCCACCTCCTCCCCAGCAAGCCCTGTCCCTGGTTTGAGCGTCCCTCCCCATGAATTGAGCCAGGCACCCCACTCCTCAGAATGTGCCTCATCCAGGGCAGGAAGCTCCCCATCAGCCAACCTTTAGAAAAAGCAGGTGGAGGTAAGAGGGAACCTGGGGGAGTCATCTTGATGACAACTCTGAGCTCTTTAAAAGCAGCTCTCTGGAAAGGCAGGTGCTCCGCGGTCTCTGGGCTGTCTGAGGACAGGCCTGGCAAACCCAGTGGTTCAGAAATGTGTTCCCTGGGCCGGGAGCTGCTTGTGGCTTTAGCGTTCTGGCCGGTGTGGCTGTCTCTGGGCGGTCTGCACGCCCGCTGCTGCCCTCTGCTGGGGGAAGGCTCTCGGCATTCTCCGGACAGAGGTTCGCTCTCAGCTGGCCAATTCAGCTCTGTGGCTTGAAAGACCACGGCCACAGTCACACACATGCTCACACACTCATCTACACACTCACACACACTTGCTCCACCCCTCTACTGCCCTTTAACCTTAAAAGTTGTTTCTTTCTGCAATCATAAAGTTGGCATGCTATAACCAAAGGCTAAACCCTGCTCTCCCACACAGCCTCTTCCACAGGCGGGTGGCTGGTCGTATTACTTGGAGAAAGGTGGGGAGCTGAGGTGTAAGGTGTCTGAGGTTGGGAAACATGCAGGTCGGGTGTTCAGCAATATCCAAGATCCTGGGTGCAGCTTCAAGGGGGCATGCCTCGGAGGGGCGGCTACAGAGGTTACTGGCCATGTGTAGGGGGCTTGAGGCCCCAGGGTGCTGTCAGGAGGTCAGGACAGAGAGGCCCTTCCAGCGTCTTGGCTCTTTGAGGCATCTTTGCCCCATACGTCTCCCGCCCTGACAGCGTGCTCAGAACATTGCTGGTGCTGCTAAGGACATTTGTCAGCAGCTGAAGGGCTTCTAAACTAATAATCGCTGTATTAAAATCACATTTGGCCCTCAAGCTGGAGGAACATTGGGAGATTTGAAATGTTAAGAGAAAAGGAGAGGGGGAAAAAAATCTCTCAAAGGATAAAATCAGCCTCGAAATAAGTTGCTGCAACTGAGGAATATGAAGTATTGCTCTGTGATTCTGGAGATCAAGACTTTCTGGGAAATGGACACTCTCCAAAGCCATATATTTCAGCCACAGCTGGGGAGGTGATGTGTGAAGTCCCCCAGGGCTCAATATTGATCCCCCCGGGCCGGGGACCATGCAGACGAAGGGCACACAAGCCTATAATCCTTGAGTCATTTTTAGAATGGGTTTTAACAGGTGATTTTTTTTCTGCAGAAAATAATCTTGTGCTTTCCCAGCCTGGATGGTCCCAGATGATGCACAACCCTCCACCATGTGAGAAACACCCAAATCCTGCCCATTATGACCTGAGTGGCTTTAAATGGTTTTTGGGTCCTCTCATCTCTAATAGATTAAAAAATACTCCCGTGGGCACTGAGAAGATATTGAATGGTACTTGCACCAAACCTCTGGCTTTGAGAGGCCTGCAAATGTATGCGGGAGCTTCGGAGGCAAGAGGGCAGGCCATAAAGCACGCTGCGCTTGAATCTGGGGCCTGACACGTTTTATATTGCATTGCAGGCCGCTTTCGCTACAAGCTGTTTCTTAATTATGTCCTCCGCGAAATGCCCTCCTCCCCCTGGATTTACTGGGATGTGGTCCTGAAGCCTTACACACCGGGTGATTCAGGCAATAGGCACCTCCAGTCGGGTGGCCAGCCGCCCTCTCTGTCCCCTCCGTGCCTATGCCCGCAGCAGCATGAAGGGCCTGAAACCGGGCCAGGCCCATGCAGCGGCCTGCCTCTTCCTCCCCACACAGCCCTTCCTCCTCCCTGCACACACATCCCCCCAAAAGGGCCTTCCTGGAACTCTCTCAGGCCAGGCCAACACCTCTCCCCTTCCCAGACCCCTCCCAAGACCCCTCCCACCACCACCATCTCAGCCAACAGCATCTCTCCCACCCTTTTCAACTAGGACCCATTTTTCAACATAATTTTTCCCTATGAGTTCTCCTGAGATACTTATTATACTTTTAAGTATCTGTTGACTGAGAAAACAGATGATAAAAACTACTAGGAATGCAATAATGTCTTTAAATGAATTTGTATTTCAGTAATCAGCAAAGTGTTTACATACACTTGAGAAATGTTCGCGCTCTGTGGGTGTTACAGTTCGAGTGAGCAGAAACGTTGGTGGGAGTGTGGCTTTGGGTAAGGCTGGCCCGTGGGAGGCCTGCGCCCACGGCACTGCCGAGCGCCTGGTTGAGCCTGTGTCCACCAGCATGCTGACCCCAGCTGGGGCACCCTGGCTGCCCAGCCCATGCGAGCTCCTGAAGGCTCCTGTTTCTGCTATAGGCCACCGAGGCCCACAGCCTGCAGAGGGCCTCAGGCAGGACCCTGGCCTAGGAGCTGGACTCGGGTTTCAGGGCCCCAGAGGAGGGCTGCATAGTGGGGCAGAACCAAAGGAGCCTTCGCATACCCAGGCTCACTGCACTGAAGCCCAGCTCCAGAGCTCACGAGCCTGGGACCCTGGGAAAGCTCTTCACTTTCTCCATTTGAAAAGCATTCTCCTAAGCAACAGAGGTGGTGGGGATGCCGGGATAGCTCAGCAGGTGAGCACTTGCCTCGCAATTCCAAGATCCAGGGATTGATTCCCAGCCACAGCCCGTGCAAATCCATATGCTGAACTGCAGTGCAACTGGTAACCGCCAGGATGGCTCAGCAGTGAAGGTTCTTGCCTCCCATGTGGGAGGCCCCCAGTCAGTCCCTGTCCCACGTGGCTCCATATACATCCACCTGTGTGGAATGAAACACAACTAATGCTGTACACTGTGGAGACGGCTCTGTGCCCTCCCTCCTTCTTTCTCTTTCTCTCTCTCCTTCTCTCAGTATTATTTTAAAACAAATCTTAAAATACTCCTTTAAAAAAAAAAAGGGAAGAAACAGAGGTGGCGATTGCAAAGCCAGTGGCCTGTCCATAGTAGATGCTCAATAGGAGTGACTATTATTGGATAGATATCTTATTTGTGCAATGAAATATTTGACTGTCTGACCCAAGTGAGGTCACTTTCAATTTAAAGACCCCATACTGGGTATTTGGATGTGAACCAGGGAATTAGGATGGGGTCGGCTGGGCTGCATAACACCCCCCACCCCCACCGCAATCTTGGCGGCCTGATAGAACAGATTTATTTCTCTGTCATGCTACATAGCCAACATGTCCAGTCACTCAGGGGGTGACAGTGCTCTAGGACCACCACAGCCAGGGACGGAGAACGGGAGGAACCGATTGCTCTTAAAGCTCCCACTGGAAGTGGCCTGTTGGCCAGAGCAAATCATGTGGCCACACTTAGCTTCAGAGGGCAAAGGAAGTACAATCATACTATGTTCCCGTAGAGAACACCAGAACAGTTGTGAGCCGCTGTGACAAAGACCACAGTCAGCCAACTTGTTCCCAGATTTAAGTTCCCAGACTTTGCTAAGATATAGCCCATGACTAATTTCATCCAAGTTTGAACTCTGACAAGTTTAATTTGTGGTTTCGCCCGCCATCTTCCCTAAAACGGGAGTGGCGAGTTTGAAACAGAAACAAAAATCTCCTGCAATGGCGTATGCACTCAGGTTTAGCATGAGGGCAGGGGTTATATACACTCAGGCCCTCAGGAAAGAAACTGTGCTGACTGGCGGTGACAAGCCACGATGCACTCACCCACCTCAGTGTGACAGGTGGCATCTGTCACTGTGTCTGACATTCTAGTATTGTCACCTGTGCCCAATCTGGAAGCAAAACACAATCGCAGACCGTGCTATCTGTGACTCTCCTTTCAGACCAAGGAGTGTCTTGCAACCCAGCAGTAGGCTGGCTGTCACTCAGGCCCCCCAGGGCCTCATTTAACAACCAGCTCCATGGCTGATGGCCGGGCCCCATCAGAAAAATCAGCCCTTGAATCTCCTGGAGGGAGTCCCAGGGTTATGTCATTCAGGACATACCCCAGTGACAGGGCAGGAAGACACGAACCTGGGGCCATTTGTCCACGGTTCCTGGGGGAAGCGGGCTTTAAACTGAGCTGTTCTGGCTGGAAACATCTCAGCTCTTCCCTCCCTCCCTCCCTTCCTCCTTCCCTCATCCTTACTCCCTCTTGTCTCTCCCCAGGGACAGGGACCTGCTGCGGGGTCTGGGCTGTGGGGTCTGGGCTGTGGGACAGTGAGCTGGAGAGAGGAACATTTGTCTCCCTTTGAAGCACTAAAGGGAGCTCAGGGTATCCAGCAAGTATGTCAGAGAGGGCATGAGGCCCTGTCTCAGGCAAGCGCCTCACCTGCCTTTCCAGCACCCAGACTGCGTTAGTCCTGAGAATCACCCACACAGTGACAACCCATGAGGGAGATGCATGGGAAGAGGCTCTCACAGAGGAGTGCTACGCCTTTTGTCATCTGTGCATCATGACAAGGCTGTGGCCGTAGGCGGGAAGCCATCCACCCAGTGCACCCCAGGGACCTCAGCCAGCTCTGCTGGGACAGACCTGGGCTCCGCTCTCCTTGCCCAGCACTCGCAGGAAACAGAAACAGGGCCCAGAGGCATGGATCGAAGGCCAAGGCCCATGGCAGTGACAGGAGTGCCTGCGTGTGGCAAGCACAAGGTCTGGGCTGAGAAAGGTCTGTTCGGTGGAATTAGTTATTTGGGACGTCCAAGGGAGGAATGGGCAGAAGGGCAGCCTTCCCTAGCTTTGTCCCACAGATGAAAAACCTCTAGCTTCCTGGGGAACCCGAGGGGCGGCCACAGAACGCCGCCATGAGCAGCAGCAAAGCCCACCTGCTCGGCTCACGCAGGTGCCCTGGGTGCTGAAGCCACTGCTCTGGTCCTTCCTCCACCCCTTCCCACCAACCTGTCAGAACCAAAGCCACACAGCTCAGGAGGGGGAGGAGTCCGAGGAAACACCACCCAATATAGGCCCTACAATGACCCTGAGAGGCAGGTCCTCAGCTTCCCCCGCCATCGCTGTCGAGTCCAGCTTTTTGAAAGGGACAGGGCAATTACCCAGCAGACACCCCATCGCTACCAACCCACCCCAAGTCTAGGGGCAGGACAGTTAGTTCGCTGTGCGGTGGCTGTCTTGGAGGCCCAGAGTCATCCCGGCTCCCTCCGGAGAGAGGTTCAGCCAGGGTTCTCGAGAACATCTGTGAATGACAGAGCCTTTCAGGTCTGGCCGACACCCCCAGCCAGAAAGCCTCGAGGTCAATCGCAAGCCCCAGCTCTAGGAGGGCTTCCCCAGCACCCCCTTCCCGATGGCTTTGGAGGTGCACCAAGACATGCACTCACTGTCATCAGGGCAGGAGAGACCAGGCCTGGGGGACAAGAAAACTCGGGTCCTGTCCCAGCACCACCTGACTTGTAGGTGACTTTGGTCACATCCCAGCCTGCTTGGGGCCCAAATTCCTGACTCTCAAAGTAGATAAACAGCCCTCAGCCTCCCCCACAGCATAGTGGTAAGCACACAGTGTCATGTTCAAATTTACCTGCGTTCAAATCCCTGCTTTTCCCACAGTCGCCAGATGCAGGTATACACCTTATGTAACCTCTCTGGGCCTTATCTTCCTCATCTGTAAAATGGGCCAATGACACTGCCTCAAAGGGTAGTTGTGAGGCTTAAATGGATTCATCTATAGCAATAGAGCACCTGGGACCTGCCTGGCATACGGCAAGCACTGCGTGTCTTGTTTACCATTTATTATTATTTCTTCCCATGCCGTCACTGTGAGGTGACACCCTTGTCCTTAGAGCTCCTTAAAGTGACAGTGCCCAGTGCGTGAGCCTGGGGGCCTGCCAGGATCCCGCTTGGACGATTCGGCTTGCTCAGCAAGGCCAGGCCTGGTGAGTGCTGGGCTGTCCCCAGGGAGACAGGTGTGTGTGGGGGGGGGGCAGGGACTAGGCTCCTTCCAGGAGAAGCTATAAATGAAGTTTACAACCTGGCTGTCCCTCTGATTACCGGCAGCGCCTCTGCCTCCCTCTCCCCAGGGACAGGTCACCTGGCAAAGGCCGACACACAAGCAAACCCAGCGAGAGGAGTGGTGTTGGGCCACCGTTGTTTTTCTCTTTCTTCCTGTGGCCTTCACCAAATTTGCAAGTAGGGTTGGGTTTTCCAAGCAGCTGTGACCTCACTCATCGCTGGGCTGATTGCCGATTTCCCTCTGCATCTAGATGCCTCCCACCAACTTCTCTTCTCAGCTGCTGGAAGAGGAGGGCTCCCCTCCGTGCAGGCGTGGAGCAAGAGCTGGGTAAAGGCCTGGGCTGTGGTCTCAGGCACAGGCCCCTCACCATCAGGGCTCCCCACCCCAAGGCCCTGCCCTGGCAGTCAGCCCACCTCAGCTGTGAAGGCAGCTCCTGGAACCCTCACCCTGCATCTGGGAAAGCAAATGCACAAACCAGGCAGAACGCCTCTTCCCCGCCCCCCTTCCCCTCCCCAAAGGGGGCTCTGTGGTCCCCTGGGGGGGAACCAGTGAGCCTGGCTGAGGCTTTTTCTTTTTTTTTAAAGATTTATTTTATTGTTTTTGATAGAGACAGAGACAAAGAGAAGGGGGAGGGTCCATATGGTTTCGCTCCACACAGGTGGGCGGGGCCGCACAGGGTGGGAACTGGACTGGGGGCTCTGGAATGGGAGGCACGCCCCCTCAGGCCAGAGGCCGAGCCAGGGGTTGAAAACCGAACTGGAAGCCTCCCACATGGGAAGCACTCCCCAGTTCAGCATATGGGTCCACACGGGCCAGGGCCGGGATTCAGTCCTTGGTCCCCAGGCTGCAAAGCGAGCGCTTAACCCACTGAGCCACCCCGGCTTCCCCTGGCTGAGGTTTTTATCACCACCGAGTGCTGAGGGTACAGGCAGATGGAGGGATCTTCTCTGAGCCAGGTCCCTGAGCAAACTGAAAGGTACTGTTGTGCGTGGAGCCAGCCGGCCATGCCCATGGTCTGGACTGAAGGTCATTTAGAGGGTTGATCATGCCCAGCACTGATCGGCCTGGTCGTATCCTCAGCTGGGAGTCCAGCAGAGGAGAATATTAATAACTTGGCCGTGATGGGTACCCCTGTGGGAACATCCTCTCAGACACGATGAATATGGCCAGATGAGCCTCCCTCACAGTCTCCTTGGCACTCTCCTGAGAGTCAGGCTGTCTTTAGAAGCTGCATTTCCAGCCCATTTGCCAAGACCCAGCAAGCCCCCTTCAGGAAGAAAGAGGAGCAGCAGGCAGCAGAAGACAGGCCCTGAGATAGGGAACCCCGCTTCACTTCTGCCTCAGCTCCTGGACCCTGCTGAGCCCCAGACAAGACATTTCAGGTGTCGCTTTACCCTCATTTGCAAAGTGGTGGTGAGAAAGCCTGCTTCCCCACAATCCAGAGCTCATGGGAAAATGCAACCCACCAGGGCCATAACGACAGAAAGAATGATAAATCACATTGACTGAGCACTTAGCTCTGGGCCCTGCACTAACCTTTTCATGGGCTTTATCTCAATTCTGTCCCTGACTCCAATAGGTAGGTATCATTATTATTCCATCCCACAGATGTGGACACTGAGGCCAAGAGAGGTTCAGTAACTTCCCAAGGTCACACAGCAATTATGCTGTGGAGCCATGATGCAAATTCATGGTGCACAGCTCTGTGATCCAAAAATGAAGTGTTTCTGAACCAGAGCCCATGCTAGACGCTGAGCATTCAACAGCAGGGCCTCTGCTCTGTTCCTGGGCCTGGGATCAATGTTCCCCAAGGAAGGCCAGCAGCGGAACCTAAGAAGAGAAGGCACTGTCTGCACGCTGAAAGCTCACAACTGTGGGTAGCTTGCTTTTTTTTTTTTTAGTAATGTTTGAATGTTTGAATGTAAAAGGTACAAAACCATATTTAGAAAAAAATCTCCCTGTCAGAACTGCTCCCCAGAGGCAACCACTGTTACTGGTTTCTTGTAACAGATTATTCCAGAAGCAATCAATGCCTGTTTTCAGTCTTGTTTAAGTACTGCTGGGTCGTGGCTGAGGACTGTGGGTCCATCTGAGCACTGCCCCCCGGTCCCCCACTGTCTCCCTCTCATCATTTCCACCTTCTTCCTTGCTTTCCAGGGGCCTGTCCAGAGCCCACAGCTGAGAAGACAACTGTGCTACGACCACAGTCAAGTCCAAGGACGAAGCTGAGGGGCACTGACAGCGCCGCCTTCTTTCCGGGAGCGACTTCGACCTCTGGCCATGGTTGTGCAGAACAGCGCTGACGCCGGGGATGGCAGGGTGGATGTGCAACTGGAGCCCTTCCTGCACCAGGTTGGGGGCCACCTGAGTGTGATGAAGTACGATGAGGACACTGTGTGTAAGCCCCTCGTCTCCCAGGAGCAGAGGTTCTACGAGTCCCTGCCGCTGGCCATGAAGCGGTTCACCCCACAGTACAAAGGTGAGTGTCGGCTGGCACACTCAGCTCGGGCCGCCACACAGGACCAGGCCCTCTGCACACACCGCTTCCTCGGCACTGCGGTGTGCGGTGGTTGCCATGGAGACACGCCCCTCTCCCACAGCCCGGCTGGCCTTCACTGTCCTAGTTTTTTTGAACTCTTCAAGCCTCCAGGTCTGGAGTATAATAGCATTTGGAGTTGTTACAAATTAGTTCAAGCCACCAGGCTTCGAGGAATTAAGAATGGAACAAAATGGGGCATTCTCGTCTGTGCTTTGGGAGTGCTGTTGTGGTTGGGTAATGTGACCATGGCCGGTAAACACAGGACAGGTGGGGACCTTCTTCACCTCCCTCTGGAGACCCAGGCAGGTGGTGGGAGCCTCAGGCCTAGGACAGGACACAGAGGAGCTAGGACATGGCAGGTTGAGGGAACCAGAATTCCTGCCCTCGTCCAGGGCAAAGGCAGAGGCATGCGCTGCCTTGCAGGTGTAGCTGGAAAAGCGGCAGAGCAGTGCTTGTGATCTGAGTGCACGGCTGGGTCTGGGGTGAGAAGCTGGTGGGGAGGGCTGGAGCACTGCTATTGCGGGGCTCGCAGCTGTTCTGTCCCTACACAGCCTTCCGTAAATGTGGTTCGCAGGGCTCAGGGCACGACCCTACCTGCCACCAGCCCCGCAAGGGCATGAGTGCTCTGAGAAAAGACCTCCTCTAAAGGATTTTCAATGTCATAACTACGAGCTTCTGCCCTCCTTGTCCAAGTATCTGTAGAGAAGGCAGTGATAATATGCAATCAAGTCAGTCAAACACTCACTTGCATTTAAGTGATTGAGATAACTGGGAAGGATGGGGCCTATCTCTATCGGTATTTCTCCAAGTATGATCTGGGATCAACCAACCGTACCAGAATGAGGAGAGAGACAGAAAGAGTAGACAGGTTTGTAGGCCCTGTCTCGGACCTGGGGATTAGAACCCTGCGTCAGGGCCCAAGAGCCTAGAATCAACATACTCCAAACTGAGACCTACTGGGAGGAGCCCCGGCCTGAGCCCTCAGCTGCTTCGGTCCCGGCTTGCCAGGCTCTGCTAAGAGTCTGGGACAGGATGGGTGAGCCTCAGACCCTGAGAAACGGGGTGGCTGGCAGGAGTGCAGCCTGCACAGGCCGCTCCTAGGCCTCCCGGGCCTCCTGGGGGCCCAGGCCAGGGTTGCTCATCCCTTGTGGGTCACTGCCCATCTTGTCAGAGCACCCAGTGGAATTAATGTCTGTCCTTCTGCACTGAACTCAACCCAGCAAAGGGGTGGCAGGTCTTTGTATGGGGTGGCCTCCTGCCTAAGGCATTTCATGCTTGTTCGACCAGCTCTGGAGCCTTGCAGACTGCCAGGGCAGGCACAGGCAAAGCAGGCAAGTGACAGAGGCTGCTCAGTCTGCAGGACCCACCCTGGTGCCCTCCCTGAGCCCTGTCTGCACGTGCCCATTCCTCTAGGGGGTAGAGCAGCACCACTCTCGGGCACCCTTGGGCATCAGTCTACTGTGCACTCGGGCTTGCTTCTCCCTTCAGCGAGTGTCAGCCGCCTGGGGGCTCTGCTAAGGTGATAGATGAATGTGAGCCAAGGCTCACAGCTATACACATCAACAGTGTCTGCCTCCAGGCTGCACTCAGGAGACGGTGTTTCTCAACAACAGTGTCAGGGAACCACAGACCATGTCCCCAAGTGAGACCACACAGCCCTGCTGAGGGTGAGAGCCAAGCAGAGCCGCTGGGCTGCGGTGGCACCCAAACATGAGGTTCCAATGATGCAGAAACACTGATCCACTTACCACAATCTGGGTGCCACCTCAGAAAACACACATCTACAGAGACACTAGAAGGCCCAGAAGCGGACCCTCGTTCTTAGGTGCCTGGGCCAGGTAGCTGAGGTGAGGTGTGAGGTGGGAATGGGGCCCTCAAAGGGCTCTCAGGCTGTGTTCCCTCAGTGCCAAACACAACTACCTGTAAGTAGTTCCCTCTCAGGTAGGGAAGAGGTAAGGGAACTGAGGCACAGAGAGGGTACCTGACTTCCTTCAGGTCACACAGCTAGTGAGAGGCAGAGCCAGGGTTCAAAGCCCCAAAGTCTGGCTCCCAAGTGTGGCTTTTGGCTCCACCAACTGCTATCCCTGAAGAGGTGGATTCCTCGGGTGCCAGTCCAGCCCAGTGAAGGAGGGGACATGATGTGTTCAGGGCCACTGAGCTAGTGATCTCAGGTCACGGGGACCGTAGTGCCCACAGGGGGCTCCCTTTTGCTCCCTGATGGGCACAGCCCAAGAGAAGGCTGTTTCTGAAGTGACCACTAGATGCCACTGAACACACTCTCTGCCTGCACTGCGATGGCATCACGGGGTCTTGGGCAGGGATGGCATTCCCAAGGGCAGCGTCCCCAAGCCAGGAGCTCACCCTGGACCTTCTGCTGGGCTCCTGGGATATGACAGCACCCTGGGGCTGAGTCCCTCTACCTCCTAGTCTGCCCACAAGCTCTGGGTCAGCAAGGACATGCTCCTAGGTCCAGGAGGAGCCATATTCATGTGGCAGACGGTGGCAAATAAATGATCTCATGAGCTTAAAAATAAATGCGTGACAGAATATCCACAGAGGCAGAGGAAGCTGGTCAGCCAAAGCAAAAGTGCCGAGACGTTCTGGGCATGTCAATCATGGTACTAAGCACCCCCATCTGCCCAGCCGAGGTGCTGGGGGAGGGCTGGGGGCTCTCAATGGGTCCCCTGCTGTCCTGGCCTGGCAGGGGCAGCAGAGTGTCAGGAGCCCAGGGGCCTCCAAGGCCTAGTCCCCATAGACACACAGGGCAAGCTGGAGGCCAGGCCGGGGTCAACGTGGCTCCTGACAAAAAGAACTATCCAAGCCCTGGCAGTCTGGATTCCATCAACACGCTGCTCCGTCAAGAGCAGACAACCCACGACTGTCTGCAAGGCCCTGTCTGTGCTGGGTTCCAGGCTTCAGAGGGAAGGACTGGGCTGGGCTGGGCTGCAGAGGGAAGGGCTAGGCTGGGCTGCAGAGGGCCATGTGGGAGAGGAAGGGGAGACAGACAGGTGGAGTCAGTAAGACAGACAGGACAGACAGACAGGACATGGAGTCAGTAAGAGGCACGCAGGAAGGCAGCGCGAAGGCAGCGACACGGAGCCTGGCAGTACAGATAGCTCTGACAATATGAGAAATAGAAATGACTTTTGGATTTTATTGGTTTTGGGTTACTTGCACCTCTGCTCGCCTCCATTTATTTAGATACTCAGAACAGATGAGATCAGACATGAGCTGGAGCCTGGAGCAGTGAATGAAGGTCACATTTCTTGTTGCTCCAGGGAGGCCTCCCCAGCCCAGGCCCCAGAGACCATGGTTTATGTCAGGGCCGCCACCCCAGCCTCATGATTGGGCCGCCAGATGGTAACTTGAACTTTACAAGATCCGAAAGGGCCTCGCCCTTGGCAGCAAACCTCCTTGGGCTCCCCAGGCAGCCAGGAGGCTTCAAGCGCCCCAAAGACGATCGTGGAGGCCAGCGAGCTCCCCATTTCTGGCACACAGGGGTGGGCTCTGGGGTCTGGCAGTGGTTTTCCAGGTCAGTGCCCCTCCCTAGAGCAAGCAGAGCAACTCCCACCCAGGGACAGGCTGGAAGCATGAGCTCCATGCCCATGGGTTTCTTGGCACTCCTAGCCCCTGCACCAATGACCTCGCAGGACAGTGGGGTCACAGCTTGTTTACTCCATGGAACAGAATGACCAGAACAAACATGACTGGGGACACGACAGAGGTGTCCTCATTCACATACCGGTAAACAGCAGGACGAGACAAAGTCTTGCAATAAACGACCTCAGCTCCACGTCACAGCTTGTTCCTCCTTCCACATCTACATCTGGCGTGGCATTCTCAGACCTCTACCTCTTACTGTGTGACCTTCTTACTCAACCTCTCTGACCCTCAGTGACCAGTCAGGCTTGCTGTCATTCAGCGATAACCAACGAGAGGCACCTAGTGCTGGTTCATAGCAGGTGTGAAAGGCATGGCAGTGATGAGAACCATTGTAGTTTATCCCTTCTCGTGAGCACACCAGCTCTGGTGGGCTCCGTCTAGGAATCAGGCTGGTTTTCAGATTGACCATGAATGTCAGGTTCAGGTACAGTATTATCATTAGGGTCATTATTACTTTACAGGACACAGGGGCCTGGGATGAGCTGAGGCAAAGCAGAGTGTTGCTGGAGCTGAGGAAAACTGAGTGTCAGTCCAGGCTGCAAAATTAGGGCACTGGGAATCTGAGATGTCAGGCCTGGCCCAGGGAGACCGCTGAGCTAGGCACAGATGGCTCTGAAGAGCGACTTGCTGAATTACAGAGCAGTCCCAAAAATAAGTGTCTGCACTGACCAGCCCCGGGGCCCGGGCAGGACACAGGCAGGAAGTCAGCTGCCTTGAGTGCTTGTTCAGCTGAAATCACCGTTTACACCGAGAAGGTGACCAAGTGTCCAGGGGAGGAAATAAACATCTTGCAGGATGTGGTCACAGGCAACCCACCCTCCCAGTCAGGGTCCCAGCAGAAAACTAGAGGTACATGCAGAGAGGTTCAAATTAAGAGAATTTTTAAAGGAACTACTTACACAGGATTAAGGGGGCAGTTGGGCCTGGTGAGTTCTAGGAACCAGCAGCCCTGGGAAGCTGTGACCACCCCCAGGACCGAAGGGCCACAGTGAGGGAGGGGATGGTATAACTACCCCAGTGACAGGGAGGCCACACACGAACACAGCCAGGGCAGGGCCACACTGCAGCAGGGAGGGAACCAATGGGAGAAGCACCCCAACCTTTCTTCCCACCTCTCAGCTGCCAGTGCCCCCCATTGGCCTTACCCATTGGAAACCAAAGGGCAAGGACGCCATGGGCATGCTCCATCGGGTCAGCCTCTCAGGCACGAAGCAGGGTGGACACAGGTGGGCCAGTGGGGAGGGAGCGTGAGCTGCCAGGAGACCAGGAAACCAAGTGCTCTGGGACCAGGTTCTCCCAAACCACTTGGGTAGCAGTGTCCTGCGCCACCACCAAGAGTACTGCCGGCTGGTGAGGCTGGGCACCGGCCTCCTGGCTGCTGAGCCCCAGGGAGGCGCAGTCCTCAGCGGGTGGCCACAGAGCCCTGAATGCACGTGCTAATTACCGATTCGGTGACTAGCAGAGAGGCCCATTGGCTCATCTGTTCACTGGCTTTCCTTGCACCCTTCACATTCACAAGTAGAGGAAGACAGGGTGCCTCAGTTACCAGTACCAGCACTTACTGTAAGTTGGGGAACTCTCACAAGTCTTTTTATATCAAATCACCTTGTTCCGCCAATAATCTTCATATGCTGTGCATCTAACCAAAGGAAATAGCAAGCATCAGTGTTGAGGTGGGAGGTGGGGGAGGGTGGATGAAAAGGTGACAGAGACTCCTGGGTCCCAGCAGGCTGCGTAAGGAGGCTTCCTGGAAACAGCTGGTCAGATACAGACACACGGAGGAGAGAGAAAGGACGACAGAGGAGGCAAAGGGCCAGGGGGAGGCGTGGACGGGCCCCAGCTCCCCTCACTGCCAGCAGGTGGGGGCCCCTCTTTGCAGACAGCTCTGATGCCCCCGGGGCAGCTGTGGCATGCCTGGGAAGGTATGACTGTGCACACCGGAACTGGAATGCGAGAACAAAATGTATGGGGCTGGCTTTGTTTAAAGCATGAAGGGGCCGAGAAACGCAGTAAAGCAGAGGCTGTGCCCCGATCCGGCCAAGGCTATTTTCTGCCGGCTCCACGGCTCGGGGCTCATTCTGGAACAGGTAGTTCAGGCTACATCAGGCCAGTCCTGTAGCTCTTGAGAAAGGAGCTGGGGAAAGGGGGAGGCTGCCCATTACCATGAATCTACCCTTCATCAGGGTATCTACCAGCCCTGGCCACACCCAGGTAAGTTCCAGCTGGTTTCTGCGCCCCTTCCCGTGTGCTCTGCAGGCACCATCACAGTGCACCTCCAGAAAGACAGCCTGGGCCACCTCAGCCTGGTTGCCAGCCCACTAAAGGAGAGCCGGGAGCCCTTCAAGGCCTGCAGAGAGTCGGCGGCGGTGGCACTATGGCAGACGCTCCAGCAGACCGCCTCCGGCAGCGGCGGCGCCCATCCCCTCTCCCCGTGGCAGCATACTCAGCTGGAGAGGTGAGGGCCACCTGGCAGGATGGCAGACACTGGGAGCTCGGCCCTAGCAGGGACCAGCACTGTTCTCAGTGGTGCCAAGGCCCAGGGCTCCCCATGAAGGCTGGAGTGGAGAGAATGAGAGTCAGATGAAGGGCTGTATAGAATAACCAATGTGACCAAAGAGAGACGTGTGTCTCCTCCATGCCACGTCTGAGGCATGTACTGACGCGGATGCACACGCAGGGCCCTGCACAGAGCAGGCACTCAGCGCACATGTGTTTAATGAAATGCCTGTCTTACTGAGTCCATGAAGAGTCCCTGGGGTGAAACGTGTAGAACAGAAACCCCAGAGTAGTTGACATGAAGGAAAAGTGTGACTAATGTCTCTCAGAAGTCATCTTCCTCAGCAGGAGAGAAGGGACCAAGAGAGAGGCTGACCCAACACCCGCCCAGCCTCAGGGGTGCAGGTGGCTCAGCACACCCAGGGAGGTCCCTCAAGGTCTCCAAAACCTCTGAAAACATCAGCTGGCCTTTTCAGATGGAAAGGATCCCTGGGGGGTTTTAAAAACATTAATGGGAAACAAAAGGGAGCTAACACAATGAAAGTACCTCCCTTCCCCAAGGAGCAGGCAGATCTAATTAAGCCCCTGGGCTCAGCAGCAGGAAGCTGAAGCCTGTTATCTCCATTTCACAGATGAGGAAGCCAAGACAGAGGACAGCAGAGAGGGTTCCCACCCCCTATGGCATTCTGAAGCCTGGGGGGGGGGGGGGGGGAACCCCCCTA
>PVKE010024252.1:0-14215 GCA_004027555.1 Craseonycteris thonglongyai | reverse complement strand
TACCTCCAAGACAGATGCTTAACTCAGAAAGTTCTCATATTTGAGATCTTTTGAACTTTAAAGAACAGTTAACTCCTCATACTTTAAACTATTTAGGCAAACTTCAATAACCCTGACACAAGTTAGGTGAGATTACAATACCATAAACAAACAAACAAACAAACAAACAAATGATCAGTCTTACTTAATATAGATATAAGAAACTAATTCTGGATGTGTTTTATTTAAATATAAGGAAATGAAATATAATTTCTAGAAGAGAATATTATAGAATCTCAATCTGATCTTGGGCTGGGGAAAAACCTTTCTAAATGTGATAGCAGAGGGAAAAACTATAAAGAAAAAGATTTTTGCCATATGAAAAGAAAACACTTTTTTTATTCATTTATTCATTCAGTCCTTTAACAAATATTTAGTAAGCATTCCATATACCAAGTACTATTTTGGGCATTAGATACTGCAAAAACACTATCAATTTATAAGGCAAATGACAAATGTGAATTTTTTTGCATCAATCACAAATATGTGGCAAGCAAAGAGTTCATATCCTTTACTTCTGTAAATACTCTTTATCTATCATTTAAAGAAAAATCAGCATCCCAATTGAAAACTGAGCAAAATATATAAATAACAGCGTATAGAATAAGATCTACAAAGGGACATGACACATAAGAAATAATACCCAATCTCATTAGACATTAGACAAATAACAAATTTAAACAAGGTACTCTTTTGTTTTGACCTGTGCGACTGCCAGAGCTTTAAAAGAAGTTTCTGAGAAAGGTGGCAGAAAGAAAGTAACATAGTTCTGAGTCCTTGCTTGCGTAATTCCCTCTGTGAAACTCATCAAAAGAATGGGGAAAAAAAATCCAAAATAAAGAAGGAAAATCCACCCAAGTTGTGGAAAGACCATAGATCAGTTATACATCTCATTTCCTCCTATATAGTTTTGATAAAATAGGGGAAAGATTTCTAAAATCTTCCAGTGAAAAATGCTTTGCTTGGAAAGAAAAGAAGTATGGTCTGCGCTAATGCTTCATTCTGGGCTCTCAGGAGTCATGAGCCAAAAGGCACAGTGAGGGGAAGAGGATGGAGGTTTAAGGTGAGAAGAGGTGTGCAATGTTGCCTAGAAATGGACGAGTGTCCTGTGGTTAGTGTTCATGTTCTGAATTGAGACTGGTTAGTGTCATTGCATCTTGAGTGTTCCTGGGGGAAAGGAACGGGTGGCATTGAGGTCGGCAGCGAGGAGGCCAAGGGACTTTGCCTTGAACTGCAAACAATAAAGGGTTCTTCCCTTTAGCACAGCGTTCCTCAACATTTTTGGCACCAAGGGACCAATTTCATGGACCCAGGAAAGATGGTTTCAGGATGATTCAAGAGCATTATATTTATTGTGCATTTTATTTCCATTATTATTACATTGTGATAATGTTAATCTGTATTTGCAGTCATTCCCCAGAGCTAGCATCACTGCCTCAGCTCCACCTTATTAAAAAAAAAAAAAAAAAATTTCTTTTTTGGTGTGGGGGGGGGGGGGGGGGGGGGAGCCGGGATGGCTCAGTGGGTTAAGCGCTCACTTTGCAGCCCCGGGGATCGAGTCCCAGCCCTGTGCTAAACTGGGGAGTTCCCCCAGTTCGGTTCTCTCTGTCTCTGTTTCTGTACCTTTCTCTCTGTCAAAAAAAAAAATTTTTTTTAAGATTTATTTACTATTTTTTTTATTATAAATTTTAGAATTATGAGTTGTTGAATGGTTGTCTTTTTTTTTTTTTTTAAGATTTATTTATTGGGGAAGCCGGGATGGCTCAGTGGGTTAAGCGCTCACTTTGCAGCGCTGGGGACCGAGGATCGAGTCCCGGCCCCGGCCCATGCGGAACCATATGCTGAACTGGGAGCTCCCCCAGTTCAGTTCTCTCCCTGTCTCTGTATCTCTCTCTCTCTCTCTCTCTGTCATAAATAAATAAATACATCTTTTTTTTATTATTATTTATTTATTTATTGTTTTTAACAGAGGGAAGGGGGAGGGCCCAGAACAGTCTCCATAGTTGTACATCATTGGTTTTTCCACATAGTTTCATTCCACAGGTGGGCGCGGGGCTGAACAGGGCAAGAGCTGGGCTGGGGTCTCATCCCAGTGAGAACCAAACTGGGGGCACTCCCCAGCTCAGCATATGGGTCCACATGGGCTGGAGCCGGGATTCGATCCTCGGTCCCCAGGGCTGCAAAGTGAGCGCTTAACCCACTGAGCCATTCCGGCTTCCCTTATTTACTATTTTTGACAGAGAGAGGCAGACCGAGAGAAACAGAGGGAGGAGGGCCCAGAGCAGTCTCCATAGTTATACATCATTAGTTTTTTTGACATAGTTTCATTCCACACAGGTGGGTGTGGGCCGTGCAGGGCAGGAACTGGACGCCCCAGGCAGGAGCCAAACTGGGAGCCTCCCACATGGGAGGGAAGCACATCCCAACTCAGCACATGGGTCCACACCGGCTGGGACCAGAACTCGATCCTCAGACCTCATGGCTGCAAAGCCAGCGCTCAACCCGCTGAGCCATCCCAGCATCCCCTAAACTTTTTGACCTACATAGCTGTAGTCAGTGGATAGCATCTTCTAACCTCATTGCAGGACATGGTTAAGACCCAGACTCCTGAAGTAGCTGATCTGAATTCAAAGCTCACCTTTGGCACATACCAGGGTCATGTGCTTAGGCAAGTTGTTTAATCTCTCTGCACCTTGGTTTTCTCATTTCACACATGTATCAAACAGCATAAAGAGTGTATGCCTTTCAAGGTCCGTGTGCAGGTTAAATGATTTAATTGAATCCATCCAAAGCACTTAGAACAGTTCCCAGGACATACCGTATTTTCCGGCGTATAAGACGACCCCCTAATTTTACAGTTAAAACATAGGTTTAGGCCTATATTCGCTGTATAAGACTACAGCCTCGGAAGTGGGGGGTAGTCTTATACAACGAATATAAGCCTAAGCCTATGTTTTAACTGTAAAATTAGGGGGTCGTCTTATATGCCCGGTCGTCTTATACGCCGGAAAATATGTACATGTTAACTATTATTGTTGCTATTGTCTATTTTGAGGAATCTGTAATATTGCAGGTCTATTCTGTCTCATTAATAGACTGGTCTGGAGACAGTCCCAGGAGTCGTCAAACCTGTGTACTTAGCTTGAGCAGTGAGGAATGTCCCTAGGGGACTTCAATGGTGTGAAGGTACTATTTTTTATTGTAGTAAAATAAACGTATTTTTTTTTCAACATTTATTTCTAAACGTAATATTATGTTGACCATTTTAACCATTGTAAATGTGTGGTTTGTTGGCATGAAATACATTGATGATGCTGTGTGACCATCACCATTATTTGTACCCAACAGTTTGGTATGAGTGTAATTATAAAAACCTTATTCTCATGTGTCCATGCCTTTGCAAGTACCCTGCTTACAAGAGCCTCCCTAAATCATTTTGGTTTCCTGATTTTAACTCAGTTGTTACTCCCTCCATAATGTACCTTCCCTGAACCTTCCTCTAAACTTGATTATCTCCTTTGTGTTTCCATTTCACCTCAGACTCTTAATCTATCATAGAACTTGCTAGAGCTTTAAATAACTGTTTATTCCTGAGTTAGTTTTAGCCCATTGTTCCAACTCACCATTTTGCATCCTGAGCCTGGTACCTAATATATCGGTGACTCTCTGAGATTGATAACACTTGCAAATTTGATTAGTGGGTCTTAATGACTTCTAAGATTCTGCCACACAAGAAATAATGAGAAACTAGTTTGGACATTCAGTGGCACTTAAGTTGACAATACATGTGGAAGGTCAAGTCCATGTCATGTAGCATGGCATACATATCTCTGCTGACCCTTCCTCCTCAGGATTCCTCCTTCTAAGGCCCACCACATTGCAGAGATTTTTCTGCCTATGTTGACAAGCCATGGAAGCAGATCCTGTGAGCCAGGCCATCTCTGGGACAATCACAGGAAGTTATTCCATGCCTGGGACAAGTCCCAGCTCTATCTGGCAGTGAGCAGAAGGTTACAGGCCATCAGGCTGAAGGGTCACCAGCAATCCCAGGGCTAGTGGCACTGAGCCAGGACAGAGAGGAGGCATATAACCTGCTCCTGGAAATTCCTGACCCACTGCCCTTGGGTCCCATAGCTTTTGTGGTCCCCCTTGGCAAGGAAATAGAAGGCGGAGAAAAAAAGAGACCCTCTTGAGTAAAATGCAACATAAAATAGAACATTAACCAGAATTCTGTTTCTTCAATGATATTCACCTTTTGCAACACATAAACACACCCCAAACTTCCTGAGCCATTTGCAAGGTGAAACCACTGGGAGGAGAATGGGAGCTAGGCTTAGAGGAGCAGATCTTGGGAAGTTACCCAAAATCTCCCAAGTTGTTACCAAATGCTTTCTTTCATCTCATGTTCTGGGACCACATCCAAGATTCCTGAAGGCCTGACAAATGGCAGTCAGTGGTTGAGTTGTTAGGTTCTCTAAACACTAACTAGCATTTACGGTACTAAGTATGTCAATAGCAACACAACAAGAAAACACAGTGGGGGGAAAACCTTTTCACGGAGTAACAGGGATGAGGAAAAATATAAAAGAAAATGAAAAGTCAGTAAATCAGACAAGAGCAAGTCTTATTCCTCTTTCCTTTTTCTCTCTGTGTCTTCTATACTCTAGAGAAGAATGTTTGTATGTTAAGGAACAGATAACATTCCACTTTGGAATACAGAGCTAAATCAGGAGAAACAGCTTTAACAATTCCTTATGATAGAAACGTCTTTGCTGAAAGTGCTCTGACATTTATGTGACTTTGAGGGTAATATGCTCTGTCAGTTTGTTTCCTTCCAAATACCTCCCAGTAAACTGCAGGAGTGGCAGGAGCAACCAACTTGTAAACCTGTCTGATAAAGTTTTATGGTAATCTGACTGGGTCACCAACTAACCTGAAGAGGCATATATTCTCTTGCTACTGTGACTTGTTCTCTCCTTTAGTTTCAACTAATTTTAATTCAATTTCTTAAACAGCACCTTAAACACCAAAAGGGGAGCCATGAGACTTAGAGCAATGAACAAGGCACTTCATCTCTCTGAGGACCAGTTTCTTTTCTGGAAAATTAGCTGCCTTGACTACTTCACAAGATTATTAATATAAGTTGATAAACTTGTAAGAGAAAGAAATGCTGTCAGTGAAAGCTCATTTGCCCTGTTCCATGCAGGGGGACTCTTAGCACTTGATGATAACACATTATTCAATGATAGTACCTGCCCAGTCACAAACCAGAGCCTCTGATTCAGCCTGGACCCCCCCCCCCTCCCTCTCCCTCATGGCAATTAATGAGCTAGTACTATCAATTCTACCTCCGCTATGTCTTCCACCATCTGGTTGCTGCCACCTCTCTAGTTTTTCCCTCTGTGACTCCAATCTTCCTGGCAGTTACAAATTTGTACATGTGGCACATTCTGTCACAGCACTTGGTCCATGAGATGTCCTATTCATCCTCTGTATCTCCCTGCATACATCACATTCAATAAACATGTTTTCACTAGAACATTGAGTCAATTTCCATTTAATATAATTATTGCTGCATTTGGATTAAAAACAAGCATCTTATTTTGTGCTTTTTAAAAAAGATTTATTTTATTGTTTTTGGCAGAGACAGACAGAGGGGGAGGGCCCAGAACAATCTCCATAGCTGTACATCATCAGTTTTTGACATTGTTTCATTCCACACAGGTGGGCAGGGGGCCACACAGGGTGGGAACTGGCTGGGGGCCTCCTGCGTGGGAGGCACACCCCTGCAAGCTGGGGGCCAAAGCAGCGGCCTCCCACATGGGAAGCTCACCTCAGTGAGAACCGAACTGGGGCCACACCCATTTGGCATATGGGTCTTCACAGGTCAGGGCCAGGATTCAATCCTCAGACCCCAGGACTGCAAGATGAGTACTTAACCCACTGAGCCATCCCAGCATCCCTATTTTGTGCTTTTTATTTTTTCCACTTCTTATAGGTTTTCTTTTTTTTTTTAATATATTTTTATTTATTTATTTTTGACAGAGAGAGAGAGAGAGATACAGAGACAGAGACAGAGAGAGAACTGAACTGGGGGAGCTCCCAGCTCAGCACATGGTTCCACACGGGCCGGGGCTGGGACTCGATCCCCGGTCCCCGGCGCTGCAAAGTGAGCGCCCAACCCACTGAGCCATCCCGGCTTCCCCTATAGGTTTTCTTTATCTTTACTTTTTTTACTTCTTTTGTACTGAGTATCTTTTTGTACACTCATCTGGAAACTTAATGAGATCCCCAGGAGGTTGTAAATAAATGTACAGGAGGTCACTTGGGCCTTTCTTCTGTTCCCCCAAGTATCAATGTCTTGTACAACTCCAGTCTAGTCTTACAAGAAGCAAATGACATCAGTACCATCCAAACACTGTGGCAGGTTTCATCTGTTGTATATGCACTCATGTGCATGTGTGTGTGTTGTGTATATATGTTAGTGTAAGCTCATCACTTGTAGATTCATGTTACCACCACTGCAATCAATATACAGAGCTCTTCCAACACAAGCATTCCTCCTGTTAACCTTTTATAGCCGCACCAGTTCAGTTCAGTCAGTTCTTCGCTCCACAACAATGCATTGAGTATGCATTGTACAAGACTTATAGATGCTAGAAGACCAAGGACCAAGACAGGTGATGCTACTGCCATCACAAAGCATGCAGGCTAAATTGGCAGAGGCTAAAGTCCCAGGGAGAGTTGGAGACCAGCTGATGTTCACTGAGTATGTCTCAGTTTCTGGAGTTTCTTTATTCTGCCTGTAACTTCAGATGCTCCCCAGACTAGTTCTACTTTCAACTTTGTACCTCTCTTCACATGTAATAGTGAGAAGTTCTCTATCAAGCCATTCACATACAACTTGAAAGCTTTCCACAATAGATCCAGGCCTTGCTGTGCATAGATTCTTAGAAACTTTTTTTTTCCCTTTTTGTCCTTTAATCAATCCGAGGCTTCTCCTAAAGCCTGACCAATAAGACCACTGAAAGCAGCACTGAAGGAGACTAACACCTGTAAGCAATCAGAACAGTCAGAATCTGAGCAGCAAATCCTGAAGCTCTGGACACTCTTGGCTAGGACAGTATGAAACACATCCATAAGTCAGGAGGGGAGGCGGCCCACATAACTCCTTTTGGCAGGTTAACTCGTACACTGCCATTGATGAAATGACAGCAGTATTGAAGGATCAGAATCTAGAGCTCCAAATGCATGTAGGTGTGGGTTTTGTTCCCTCAGCCTGAGTTGGAAAGCCTGGCTATGAAGGCAGGTTACTGACCCATCCTGTGCACATGCAAAGGAAATGATTTCATAGCTTTGGGATTTCACCACTGCAGAGGGGGCAGGGGGCCAATTCCTCTGAAACAAAGGGACAGTAATCATTCTTGCCAGAAAAGCAGTTTAAATCAGAGGTGTCTCTTTACAGCCTCAGAGACTTTCAGGATGTTTCTCAGTTCATTTCACTGTCTTTAGACAATGGATACAATCCAGACAGGCCACATCCATTTTATTGGAGTGAATTCTGGAGCCCAAGAAGTTAAAAAAAATTGCTATAACCCAGCCAGGTTTATTTTACTGTGCAAGAAGCATTGAGTGCAGGAATGAGGTGTTCAAATTTTTAAGTTTTGTCCATTGTAACTTCAGTTTTGATAGCATGTCTTATTAACTGAAAAAAGTTCATCTTAGAGGGATGCTGGGATGGCTTAGCACTTTGCAGCGCCGGGATCCAAGGATCGAGTCCCAGCCCCAGCCCTTGTGGACCCATATGCTAAGCTGGGGTGTGCTACCCATGCAGGTGGCCCCCAGCCCAGTTCCCACCTTGCACATCCCCGCTCCCACCTGTGTGGAATGAAACTATGTCAGAAACTAATGGCATACAACTATGGAGACTGCTCTGGGCCCTCCCCCTTCCCTCCCTCTCTCGCTGTCAAAACAATAAAAAAATAAATCTTTTAAAAAAGTTCATCTTAGGTATGCTTTGCTGATCACTCTTACACCCCAGTTTAATTCTGAACAATGTGCTGCAGTATCTGAATAGAGCATTTGCTGTGTTTGAATTAAGAGTCTGGTACCAAGCCTTGCCTGACTGCCTAAGATCCAGCTTAGAGCCATGTCTCTCTGGTTCACCATCACATTCCCACCTCCTAGAACATAAAAATGTGATGAGTAAATCCCAGTGATTATGTTTGTTATGAACCCACAAAAATAGTTATGTTTCTCAAGAGTAGTGTTTTAAACGTAGGTATATGATATAATACCATGATGTCATGTGTGGAATTTATTCATTCAATGAGTATTTACTGAGAAACTATTTTGTGCCAGGAACTACTAGGCCCAGAGAATATAGCAGTGAGTGACCAAGACAGATAAGGTCTCTGTACCCCAGGAGCTCACATTCTAGAAGAGTCTGGGGTGTGGGGAGGGGGGCAGGGGGAACAGGCACTAAACCTCAAATAAACAAGAAAGAAAAAACACTAGGTATTGAAAGTGCTATGTAGGAAATTAAGATAGAACAATGGGGTACAGAATAACTCTGCCTGATCACTTTAATTTGGATGATGAGAGGTCACTCTGAGGAGGTTACAATTATGTTGAAGTCTGTGACAGGAAGCTGAGAGCCAAAGGGCAGTCAATGCAAAGATCTGGTGAGAATATACCAAGAAGGAACAGGTAAGTCAAAGGCCCCAAGATGGAAATGAGATTTTACATGTTCATGACCAACAAAAAGACCAGTGTGCAAGAGCAAGAGAAGGATCTCAGTGAGTGGGAGAGATGGGCAAGGCTAGCTTATATAAGACTTTCTAGAGCACATTAATAAGGAGTTTGGATTTTATATTATTTAAGGCATTAGGAAGCCTTTAGAAGGGACTAATCAAAGCAGCAACACGATCTGATGTGTGCCTTTAAAAGGTCATTGGCTTTATTGAAAATAAATTTATGGGTGGAGTTGAAAGTGGATGTGGGAAGATGAGAGGCTGTTTCAATTACTCAAGAGGCAATGGTGACTTGGATTAGGGTTGTTGTAGGGGAGGTGCATGGAGAGAAGTCTATTGATTTGCAATGTTTTGAAAGGAGCGTCAACAGAAATTGCTAACAGTATGGATGTGGAGAGGGGAAGCAAGAATTGCTCCAAGGTTTGGATTTAGAAAATGGATCGATGGCAGTACCATTTACTAAGCTACTGTTGGAAAGCTTGAAGAGAAATAGGTTTGAGGGACATGAAATCTGGCGTTTAGTTTGGGGCATGTTAAGTTGGAGAGACCACTTTGATATAAGTGGGAGATGTCAAATGGTTGGTTATGTGTCTGAAATTCCTTGGAAAGATCTAGGTTAGAAACATAATTTTGTAAATCATCATCATCACAGGCAGTAGTTAAGGGAAATGAGACTGGATGAGACCATTAAGGGAGAGTGTGTAGTTCAATAAGGAAAGGCAGTCCAGAACAGTGTGTTTTTGTGTGCACACACACATACATTTGTATTGAGAGAAAGTGCATGAATTTCATCATGTTCTCTAAGGGGGATTCACAACCCATCACAGGTCAGGAATTCACTGCTGAAATGGTTGGTGCACACTGAGATAGTGGTTCAGAGATAGATGTATTCCACTTCCTTTCTTCTCATCCTTGGCCAGTTAGTCACCTTTGGAAATTGGGCTTCCTTTATGCATGACAATCTGCAGAGATGCATGTTTAAATGCACATTCTTCACCCCTAAGCCAGGGCTGGTGAATTAGGCTTTCTGGAGGTGAGATTCAGAAATGTACATTTTTAGCAGCCCTGTGGGTAATTCTGTTCATTTCCCCCCTAGCTGTTTCTTTCTGTGCTTGAGGGTCACTGGTCCCTTCTTCAGTGTTTAATAGGTTGTTATGCCCATCCAGTTATTTTTTTCATTTCAGAAGACTGTATTTTCTTTTCCTCAAGTGCCATTTTGTTCTTGTCTAGTTCTTCCATTTCTTTCCTTATTATGGCTGATTTTTTTCCCTCCTGATTATGAGCCACATTTTTCTGCCTCTTTACATTTTTGGTAATAGTTTTGGATGCTTTACATTGTAAATCTTATATATTGTGGTATGTCTAGATTTTGTTGTCTTCCCTTAAAAAGGGTTGAACTTTGTTTAGTGATTTTAATACCAGCTTGATCATTTCAAGCCTTCTTTTTCAGCTTTCTTAGAGTAAGTCTGGAGTGGCCCAAGCTCTAGGGCTAGTTTGACCTACTCCTAAAGGCATGGCCTTTCTAACATCTCTACTGAATGTCCCAGGTTTCTCCACACTAGCTGATCAGAACTCAAATATCTCCCAGGCCTGTATAAGCTCCAGCAGTTATTCAATTGGTGACTCACCAGTAGTTGCCTTTGGATTCTCTTCATGGGGCTTCACCCTACACAAGTACATGTTAATATTCAGCCAACATCTCACAGGAGACTTCCTATGTAAATTTCTGGAGCTCTTTCTTTTCATAGCGCTTTCCTCTCTGGTACTTGGCTCTACAAATTTCAGCCACCTCACCTATCCAGAATTCTGTTTTCTCAACTCTGTAAGATTGCTGTGCTCTGTTTGGGACCCTGTCCTTATACCGTAGTCTTGAAATGTATAGGCTGAAAGCCAGGATGGCCATAGAGCTCACCTCTTTTGTTTCTCTTCTCATACTGACCGCATCCCTGCACTCACTGTCGTCCAATAACTGAAAGCAGTTGTTTCACATATTTGGTCTAGTTTTCTAGTTTGTTTTATCTATAGGGGGCAAGTTTGGTGCCAGGTATACCAATGTGGCCAGAAGTGGAAGTTCTCCCAGGTAATTTAAATGAGTAATTAAGGTTGGAGAATGCATTAGCTTCTTGGCACTGCTGTAACCAAGTGTCATGAACTAGGTGGCTTAACTAACAGAAATTTATTGTCTCACATTTCCAGAGGCTAGAAGTCCAAGATCAATGTATAGGTAGGGTTGGCTCCTTCTCGGGGCCATGGAGGAGAATCTGTTCCAGGACTCTCTCCCTGGCTTGTCGATGGCAGTCTTCTCCCTCTGTCTCGTCACAATGTCTTCCTTTTGTATATGTCTGTGTCCGAAGTTATCCTTTTTATAAGACCACCAGTTATATTGGATTGGGGTCCACTCTAATCTCATTTTAACTTGGTAAAGGCCCTATCTCAAAATACTGTCACATTCTGAGGTGTACTGGGGGTTTGGATTTCAGTATATGAATTTAGGGGGGACACAATCCATCCCATAACAGGGAAGTTCAGATTCAAATTTCAGTCCCTCTTCCCTAAATACTAAAGTACCGGTAGCAGTTTTCTATACATGCATGGCACTTACACCCTTGTTTAACCTAGTGGATCACTATCAGTCAAGAAAAAACTGGGAGGTATTCGTAAACTGAAATCTGCAAGTTGGATTGGTTTAAGGAGAAAAGAACGCATAGCTTTTACTCTCAGGAGGATGAGATTCAATTCTTCTCACAATTCCATAAACACTAATAAGCCTGTGATCTAGACACACCTTCCTTGGAGGAGTTCAGATTCTAGAAATGAGCACACTTTTCCACAAGGTTACAGGATGTTGCAGGTTTTGTTGTTGGAGATGATACTGGTAAGGTAGTAATGACTCAGCTTGGGGGCTGTGGCAGGAAAGGCTGATGGGAAGTGAATCTTTTGATGATTATAGCTGGAAAAACTCTCAGAGCCCCCCTCCATGTGCAATGGGGCATGTGGACTCCAGAAGGGGAGAAGTGATTTTTCCCCAGAGCAAGAGCAAGTTGTGCCTTGTGCCCTAGGGGCCAACAATCCCATCACCATTTTATAAGTTACTTTCAAATTGATCATTTTTATCCCTTTCTCATTGGTTCACTGCAATTACACCATAAGGGAGGCAGGACAAGGTTTATTATCTTCATTTACAGATGGTGGGACTGAAGTTCACAGCAGTTGAGTTAATTGCTCAAGGTTACCCAGAAAGTCTAAAGTAGAGTCAGCATTCAAATGCAGGTCTCCGGACTTTCAATTCAGTTCCTCTTTTTTGTACTATTTCTGTAAGTCATAATTGTGAATACTTCTTGCACAGTGCTTCTACTTCCTAGATCCTCTTGACCCAGTACATAATCAAGTTTGCTGTCTTTCCTGAACTGCTGACCTCATCATTTTCCATCTTGGCTTCCCAAGGCTGTTCACTACCTGCATAGCAGAGGAGGTTTGAGAGGAGAAGGTGGACTCCAGTGCAACTATGGAGGCCCATAATCCTGTACTTGTAAACTGTAAACATCCCCTCATTCAGAAGAGACAGCAGCCCTCGGGTCCTCATGTCTTCTGTGAGCTTTCCAGTTCCCTGGTAAACCAGCACCCTTCTTCCTTTGGTGTATGTACAGTACCTGGCACCTACCTAGTAAACTGTAACTGTTTACTGAATGAATCCACAAATATGTCCTATGCAGAGAAAGTATCATAAAAGAAAACACAAATACAGCAAACCACATTTCAAAAATGTGTGGCTCAATGAATTACTATTAGGCCAGTCCCCTTGTAATCTACCAACCAGCTGAAAAATAAGTTTGCCACCCACTGCTGAAGCCCCTCCATGTGCTCCATCTTAATCACAACTTCCTTATTCTTTCCATAAGCAACTACTATCCTGATTGTATAAAAATCTCTTCTTTGCATTTTTTTGTTTTTATCACTCAAATGAGCATCCCTTAGGCACTATAATTGAGTCTAGCACATTGAAATTTTTTGATACATCTTTTTAGTGTCGTTTAATCCATATATCCCCTCCTCTGTCCTTTCTTTTTCTTTTCTTTTATTTATTTATTTATTTATTTATTTTTGACAGAGAGAGAGAGAGAGAACTGAACTGGGGGAGCTCCCAGTTCAGCACATGGTTCCGCACGGGCCGAGGCCGGGACTTGATCCTCGGTCCCCGGCGCTGCAAAGCGAGCGCTTAACCCACTGAGCCATCCCGGCTTCCCCCTTTCTTTTTCTTATCATTTATCTATTGAAGAACGTGAGCCTTTGATCTGCAGAGTTTTTCCCATAGTCTGGGTTTTGCTTTATGCTAAGCTAATGACGGTAGAGTGTCTGCTTTTTTATCTTCCTGAGTTGGCCATTATTGATACCTAATACTCAAAACAGTAGACTCTGCATTAACTGGCACCCATGGGGATTGGTAGGTACTGGATAAATTTAAGTGGACTCTCCATTAACTGGAACTCAAGCACTTGCTGGTTGCTTGAGTTCCGGTTAATGGAGAGTCTACTGCACATACTAATTCACTGAGGATAGCAAAATGGTGATACTTTATTCTATCATTTGTTTTCTTTTATTATTCAGAATACACTTATAAAAAGGTATTTCCCTTTATCTGCCAAGTAGAATGGCTTGTCTAGGAAAGGCAGAATAATGCTCAATTCTTTCCACTTACTTACCAGTTTGCAAGACAATGAAGTGCTTCCCTCATATCCTTTGAGGATGACAAATTATTTTTTCTTTTTTAATATCACAAGAACTCATGGATTTGAATACATGTAATGGATTTCAAGCCACTGAAATTATATTTATTAAAGCTCAAAATATTCTATCTTTGGCCAATGGGAGCTTCTTCAATTTGGCTCTTGAGTCCTTTTGAAGTGACCGTTCATGTTTGATAACTTCCTTGTGACACTGTTTCATTGTAAATAATTTCATTTTGGTGCTGGCTGTCTGCTTTCAGGGGTCTTTGTCACTTGTCTCCCACTTCCAGAAGCCTATAAACCTGATGGGACCAGATGTACATGGCCTCTGGTTCTACCTACTTAGCAAACAGCTCTAAGAACACATTGTTTCTGCTTTTGCATAATAACAACTGTTAGGTAGAGATTTAAAAACCTGAGAGAAAGCTTGCTGGTGAGTTTGACCAATTCGGTGTGAAGATTATGCTACTTATTCAAGTTATGGGGTGACTGTTCTTTTTTCTTTTTGCTCTCATGACTGCTTTCCAGCTCTGCTGAACTATCTGGACTTATACACGCTGCTTCCTGAGTCCTTCTTCAGTCTTGGTTTAGCCATCGTTTCTGCTGGAAGCTTTCCTACACCCACTAATCTGATAAAGATGTCTCTCTTATGTGTTACCATAGCATTTGGCTTTCCCTTATCATAGCACTTATCTCACT
>PVKE010024251.1:0-23956 GCA_004027555.1 Craseonycteris thonglongyai | reverse complement strand
TCAAGTTCATGGCATTGCCATTTGTGAAGAGACCTTCCATTTATCGTATCAATGTATGGTATATTACGGTATGTTCGAAAAATGTCATTCATTAAAAATTTAATTAAAAAAAGAACTGGTGTTGCCTCGGAAGTGGGGGGTAGTCTTATACAGCGAATATAGGCCTAAACCTATGTTTTAACTGTAAAATTAGGGGGTCATCTTATACGCCTGGTCGTCTCATAGCCGGAAAATACGGTAAATAGAATACCATATCAAAATATAAATTAGAAGAAAAGTTTGGTAGGAAGTATGTTGATAATAGCTTGATGGTTGAATAAACTGTGCTCTTAATTTTCTTCTCTATACATTCTGGGGGTATTTCCCAAATTTTCTCCACAATAAAAGCAGTTTAGTTTTATAATCTAAAAACAATTTATCCTTTTTTCTTTAATGCTTGATAGAGCAAAGTTCTAGCAATGAAAATAGCTCTATAGGGATGACAAAACTATAGGGCGAATGAAAAAATATTTTTATGGTGTTTAAAGTTGATTTAATAAGGATATTTTTAAAACTTCAAAAATGAAAACATACTCATGTTATTGCAGACTAGTATTCACAACAAAAGGATAGCTTAATTCTATTTGGGGACAGGGTTCTGTGAAAAATAATAGAATAACGGTGAGACAAATTAATTCCAACGACAGAAATGTGATGTAATCAGAAAGGCATCACATTTATTTTCAGAATCAAATTTCTCCTATTTCCCTGCTAATGACTGTTAGTCTTTCTATATTTGTAGAGTGATAAATACCATGCTGACTATTTTCTGACACTCACTAGTAATTTTAGGTGGCCTTGGCCATGGCAAGTGAATTCTCCATTAGGCTTTACTTTGAATGATAATGGCAGCAAGGAAATGACCTTGCTAAGCCCCCGTGGTGCCCAGGCAGCGTGTGGGGCTTTATGATAACATTTAGCCCTCACCTCCAAGTCAGGAAGGAGATTGCTGCTGCACCCATTTTACAGACGCAAGTGTTGCTATTCACAGGTAACTTTGCCAAAATCCCACAGGACATGGATCCATTTCTGCATGACCCTACAATCCATTCTTGATACTATACAATACTCCCCTCAATTAACAAGCATGATTTGAAGTTTCACACCTAAAACAATTCAGGAGACTAAAGTGGAAAGAAATTGTGCATTTTTTCTCAGTTGTGAACTTTTAAAATGTAAATTTTCTTTCAAGTGGCTGACATTTTTCAAAAATTGGTTGCCACATGGATGACAAAGATTAAAAACAGAGATGTGTATAGTGATAAAGAAACTTCCGTGGCTTTTGTGGGCCAATACACAACTGGAAATAAAAATGCCTTCAGTTCTCACAGAACTACCCTAGGACTTCCAGTGAGCTCATGAAAATGAAGGTCATTCTTAAACGTTCACCTGGATCAGAGCACCTGGGGAACCTGTAAAATAGACCGACTCTGCTTTTACCCTGAGGGGTTCTGTGCCAGCAGATCTGGGTTCAGTCAACAGTCTGCATTTTCATCAAGTTCCCAGGTGATTGCGATTCAGGAGGTCCAAAGCTCACACCTTAAGCAATAGCAGGCTGAACAAATATCAGGGGTTACAGCACTTTCCTGAGGAACTCTGGGCAGATCCACGTGGTTCCAACTTCAGGCTGAACTGCTCTATTGTGTCTTGAGCATGTGTAATTGAAGGGACGGGGGAGTCTGCCTATGCCCACCCCACCGATTCTCAATGCAACCACAAGAGTGGAGAATGCAGATGTGAGCCCATCCCCAGAAAATATGTTTTTTTTGGTGGGGAATATGGCCAAGAAACTGGTGGCAGTCATTGAGCAGATGTTCTGCTTCTGGACATCGATCAACTTGAGCACATTTTAATTTGCCTTCTGCTTTCACTGATTTGTATTTTAATAGCATAAAAACAATGCTTCATCCCAAACAGGGAAGCACATGATTCTTTTGAGAAAAATGAAATCAAACATGCTAGCAAAATGATCTAATAATACTTTGCCAATAAAGATGAACATCCTTCCTGAATGTATTTCATTCAAAAGCCTTCCCCAATTTTTGGAACAGGAAGAATATATAGAAGAACTGTGAAGCTTTGGCATGGAATTAAGCTGGGGCATGTGCTCATTTACTATTTTATTGGGGCATTAGAGACGGAGTCTCAGTTTGACGAGGATGAATTTCTTGCCTGCGATCAAGAATGACTGTTGGGTGCTCACATGAGCAAGAACGTGCTTTTAAGGGGCCCTCTGGGCCAGGACGCTTGCCTTTCTGATACATGCCTTCCCTGGAAGCCAAGTTAAGTAAAAGGAGCTGTACTGTTGAGAGTTTGTTCTATATTGTCCAGGGCATGTGGCTCAGTGCAAGGCATGGATTGGGAGCTTGCAGACCTCTGAGTGTGTTTAGTTCCAGCTCGGCCCCCTTGAACAAGGCACATGACCTCTATGAGTCTTTGTTTCCTCATTTCCAGAATATAACTAGTGAAGAGCTAATCTATAAAATTCACAGGGCGTGCATGGAACCTCAAATAAAATGTAGGGATACGTAAGCTTTCTACATATTGTATTATACGAGTATACACGTATGACATTTTAAAATAACGACTAAGAAGCGTGATGACACTTAAAACAATTGTTCTCATGACAATGTCTAGGAGAACATTAAGCTGTTCTCTTCCTCTTTATCAACCAGAAGTTGGAGATACAAGGTTCTTTCTCATGGAACAGACCCTGAAAGAGGTCATCTTTTTAAAAAGATTTTTCTATTAGAGATTCTTTTAAAACAAAATCTTTGTTTCTTGAGGGTGTACTTGTTAGTGTGAAAATGATTAAGTTATATGGAGCCATGTATGGCATATAAAATGTTTGATCAAGTTGGGTAACACAATTTTTAAAAAATTATAAAACAGGGGGAAGCCAGGATGGCTCAGTTGGGTTAAGCGCTCACTGCAGCGCAGGAGACCAAGGATCGAATCCCGGCCCTGGCCCGTGCGAACCCATGTGCTGAACTGGGGAGTCCCCCCAGTTCAGTTATCTCTCTGCCCCTGTCTCTCTCTCTCTCTCTCTCTCTCTGTCTCTGTCAAAAACAAACAAACAAAATACTATTAAAAAATTATAAAACGGATTCATTATAATAACTGATTTTTTTGTGGAACTTAGAAACTTCCTTTGAAAGCAATTCCCAAAATGACATTTAAGAAGTGTTTTGGGCACTGCTACTGAAGAAAAAGAGTATAGATATCATTCGTGCATGTTTTCATTTTGTATTTCTTTGTAGTGTGAGCCTCATCACTTTCAACCAGAGGTATTGAATGCCTCAGAAAATGTCAAAAGTGTTATACTAAGAATGCAGACAGAAGCAGTAGTGTTGACTTTCAACATTAGAAATTGGAGTTAATTGTGATACTTTATTAGGAGAGAAAATAAATTTCTCATGTCTCATTTCCACAGTGTCCTCAAATATATCAAGTGTCAACCGGAAGGTCTGAGCCTGTGGCTTCAGCCGGAAGGGAGGACACAGGCTCCGCCCGAGGGCAGCTGCAGCCGGCGAAGGGGCGGAGGAACTCCTGTCTGCTGGAGAAAGACACAGGGGGTTCATGCCTCACTTCTCTGGGAATGGGCGCCATCGTAATGAACTTCCCATTCAACGTGACACTGGAGCAAGAGGGCACCAGGCACCTCTACCTTAGGTGTAGGGAGAAATCCAGGGCATGGGCCTGAGAGAGATCCCTGCGATGAAGCCGTGTGAAGCTGTCAGGGTTTCCAGTGAGTGGGCAGAAGCTCGGAGTCTGGATAAGGGCACCTAAGAGGGACCTTTGTGACTTCAGGCAAATGCAGCAGCAAGTCACAACAAAATATTCCCAAAGACCATGAAAAAGGATCCACACCTTAGCGGAGACCAGCACAGCGCCCAGCGTCGGGTAGGTGCCCACATCAGAGACCAGTTTCCTCAGAGAAAAGCACGGGCCCCAGTGTCCTCCCCGGGCTGCCATGATGTTACGTACATTCTCTCTTCTGAGCGGATATTACCCAGTGAGCTGCCTACCATTTTGGTTTAGATCCTACTACACTATTATTGGAGTAATCATATATTTGCTCAAAGTGAATACTCTGAGTGTGAGTCTACCCATTGAGATTTATATGTATTGCTACGCTTGTTAAAATGACGAGAGCTCTATTTTGGTCATACTTGATAGACATTGTATACTGTACTCACCTGATTCTCTTTCAGTGTTATCTGCCCCTGTTCCTTACACCCAATGAAGGTTCTAACACATCTAAAAATCTTCTCATTTTGTTGTACTCTCTGAACAAAGTTGGCTGGAAAGAAGCCAATCCTGTCTTGAATTTTCCCCTGAAAGGAAAAAGGAGGCATGCATCCACAACTGTAGCATTCAGTGTAATTACAGTAATCAAGTAATTTTTTTCTTAAAGAAAAAGAAATCCTTACTTTCCACCAGTCTTCATTGGTGTCCTCTAGAAGAGTAATCATGTCTCCTGGTCTAAAATGAGGAGTGAATGAATTGGGTAGGAAAGAAGAGGAGGAGAAAAAGAAAAAGATGGTACTTAAAAGGTAGAAATAGTAGTTGTTTATTTATACAAATAATCCTAAAATAAATAAAAATAAAAGAAACATGACTTTTACCAGTTCTCTGCACCCATAACAATAGCTTTGTTAGATATTAAAAGCAAGTGTCATCCCTATGATGTATTAAAAAGAATCCTTAGTTTTGTTTTTATACACCTAGGTAATAGCATAGTGCCAGGGTAAATAAAATAATCCAGATAAAGTGTGACCTATGAGAATATGCACTGCAGATTCTTAACAAATGTTAGATTTTGTTATCTAAAAAAATAAAAAAGGAATTAAAAACTTAATTTCCAAGTATTCTTTATTATTTTCTAAAGTTTCATTTTCTATTTGCTGCTTTCTGTTATGGATGCAATATTATAATGGATCTTTCTGAAGTTATGGTCTATTTTTAAAACAGTATTTCTTCCCTTTATTGAATTCTTTATTTCCTCTAGGATTAGTTGGCTTATCTATAGCTTATTACTTCTCCGTCTTATCACAGGATTTTCTCCCCCATCTGTGTTTCTTGGTTGTTTCTTTCCAGTAGTGACAGAGAATGGAAGTGCACGTGGATGGCTGGGGGACTTTCTTTGTGATTACATACACCTGTCTGTAATGGATCTCTCTCCCAAACGTGAGGGCTAATTTCCGGCTGTGTTTAAGAGAGCAGGGCATGTCAATCGATGCATCTCATTTTTGGATTGCTTGAAAATATAGTAAGCAAGTAGTGTGGGGTCCCCTAGCACTATCTCAATGGCTAAAAGAAAGAAGCCTTTCTTAACCCTGGTGAAGAAGAAGCTGTTTTTTTTCCTCTTATGTAGAGCTACCCTTTCCCTCACCCAATGCTCTAGAAGGCCTGGAGGTCCAATTCTTGTTCCTACTCAGACTTCTGTGACCACACAGGAGCCCCCACTAGGCGTGGGTTCCCTTCATTTCAAGTACCGGTATTGACTGAATTCTGGAGTCAAACACCATTGCTCATTCCAAGCAGTGCTGTGGCGTTATAACAGCAGGGCAGATTGGCAGTTGTGTAGTGCTATGGCAATGCTGTGTAACAAGTAGCCACGAAACCTGAATGGCTCACTCACATGCTTGGGTGGTGGCTGGGATGACTGGAGTGACTTTGTCCTTTTCCGTGGTTCTCATAGCCCGGAAGTCTAGTGTGGACATCCGTGGCAACACCAGAGTTTCAAGAACAGCAAATGCAAACAGGCAAAACACAAAGCCTCTCAGGCCTGGGCTCAGAGCCCACACATTGTCACTGCTGCGTCATGTTATGGGGCAAAGCAAGTCACGAGGCCAGGCCAGACTCAAGGACGAGATACCAGGAACCAGCTCTGTGGTGAGAGGAACTGCAAAGTCTCTTGGCAAAGGGCATGAATATAGGGAGGGACGAAGAGTGTGGCATTAATGCTGCCAAACCATCAGAGGTCTCATGCTCTTCAGCAAATTTGCTCTGAGTTCAGTGTCGCCTATTCTGCTCCTACTTCTAAAGCTGTTGCTTTCTGTGCATAGTTTGGTCTCTGGTCATCTTCACTGTTCTCAATTCTGTTTGCCGTAGTCTACCAGGAAACTCCCAGGATTTTGGAATCTCCCAAGGTACTATTTCTTGTTTTCTGGTACTGTTGGAGATGTATTCTTAAAAATATCTATCTTTTTTGACATTGTCAGGTACTGTAGCAAGAGGGGAAGTAGATTTATGTGCTCATTTTGCTCTTCTGATTCAATCTCCTCTGCTGTCATTTTCAATTCTCAGTTAATATCTATCTTCATAGGGGATTCTGCATATAACAGGCTTGTTGCACCTGAAACATTAAACACAACTGGCAGGTATTTCAACCATCACCGTTTCGTGCTGATACCACAGAAGGCAAGACGGCTGAACAGTCACTCTTTTCCCAGGTGAGGATTTTTAAGCAGCAAGGATGAAAGTCGATATAGAAAATCTTTCTAGCTCCACCAGATTTTATTGAATCTAATATCCTAAGAAACCATGTGTTAATGTCAACTACAAAGACTTCGCTGATGGGCCGGTAGGAATTGTAAGCAGGGAATAAAGCTGGGGATTAGAGGGGGTGCCTTTTCTTAAGGGTGCAAAAGGTGCTGTCTGAACCCAGCCTTGACTTTTCTAGTCTAGATAGAGTGTCACTCTTCACTGTGCCCGGAGGTGGACAGTCCCTGAGCCCAGGACCCTTGTTAACTGAGCCACACATTGGAATAAGGCCCTCTGTGGAATACAAGCTATAATTGTGTGAGAACTACCAGACATACTGCTGACAATGTCATGGAGATTTTCTCTTTTCCTAAACAACAGCTCTGCCAGGCCAATGAGGAGAGTTACACTCATCATTATTCTTTATTTTTTTAAATTGACTCACTCATTTAACATTCTAGAATGCCACCTGAAAGGGCCATTTTTCCAGGTATACTTTGATGAATAAAGTTCTCGCTGTAGCTAATATTCTAGTGAGAAAGATGGATAATGCACAAGCAAATATATAACACTTAATAAATATATACCACATTTTCCGTGCATAAGACACCCTCATGTAGAAGATGACCCCCTAATTTCCCAACTCAACACTAAGAAATCAATACACAGGTTTCTCCCATGTATAAGACGACCCCCAATATTTGGTCTAATAATTTTAGACAAAAGTATCATCTGATACACAAATATGGTAAATAACAAATATTTAATGTGTATATGGATTGTAAATTGTCTTAAGGGCAATGAAGAAACTTAACAGGGTACAGTCACAAAGCCTAAGAGTGGACTCCTGACAGTGGTCCACGCATTAATCATCTGATGGAGACAGCTTGCTCCTCTTTTTCACAGGAGAGAGGATCTTGCTCTAGGGCAGCCCTTCAACCCAGGACTGCAGCTCTCTGCCATCTGGGCAGCTTGTGGGATGTGTGCTGCCCACACCCCGCCTGGCATCAGCCACCAGTCTCAGGATTCTTTCCCCTGTACTCCGACTTGAGAGCTTTTGAATCCTGGGCTCCTGGGGGCGAACCTGAGTAGGCATGTGTGATAAAACCCCTCTGTGCGTATAAGGTGTTTCATTTATTTGTTAAAAACATCTGGACTCTGTTTTAAAATTCTGGCTAGAGGTGGATCAGTTCCCCTTTAATAGCTAGTTCAATCAACACCCAACCACTTCCACTTGGGCTCTAAAACTCCAGGCCCCCAGGTACCAGCTGCACCCCTGTGGTGCTGGGGGCCATGTACCAGACACGCAGGGACAGCCCTTGTGCCCTGGAACCGGGGAAATGATTCAAGGCAGCTGGTTCACAAGGCACCTGGGAAACCAGGCGCCCCCAGCCCTCCGGCCATCCCTAAGCTGCCCCTAGAGCTTGCCCTTCCCGGACCTCCCGTGGCCCCGGTGGCCCTTATAGCAGCCCTTCAATCTCAGCTGAATGTTCTCTTCTCAAACTGGTTCTCAACTCAGTTCTTTCCTCTTAGCTGCAGTGTTGGGGGGCTGTGTACTGCCATCAGAGAACTAAATCCAAGCATTCTGCTCAGCGGCTCCATGTGCAGAGAGCCTTACCTGTGTGCCCAGAGGCCTGAAGGCCCGATGCCTAAAATTCCCCTTCCGCTGTGGTGCTGGGATGCACCTGGTGGGCACAATGCTCTGCTTTCTATTGTTCCAAACTTCCATGGCTGACCAGGATCCACTCCACAGAACACTTCTTTTTTATTTCAGGTGTCGCACTCCAGCAAGTCCAGACGAAGTCCTGCTGTGGTTTAACAGCTAGTTTTTTCTTTCTTTCTTTCTTTCTTTCTTTCTTTCTTTCTTTCTTTCTTTCTTTCTTTCTTTCTTTCTTTCTTTCTTTCTTTCTTTCTTACTTTTCTTTCTTTCTTTTTCTTTTTCTTCTTCTTCTTTCTTTCTTTATTTCTCTCCTTCCTTCCTTACTCACTCCCTCCCTCCCTCCCTCCCTCCCTCCTTCTTTCTTTCCTTCCTTCCTTCTTCTCTCTTCCTTTCTTTCGGTGTCTTCATGTTCCTGATCCACTATGTATGTTATAATTTAAATCTTTATTTCTAGTCTTGAGGATGTACTTGTCAGGCTTCCAAATACTTGAAAAAAGTTCCCTTTGCTTAATTCAAGCAGAACCTCCTAAGTTCAGGTACAAATTCTGCTTGAACGGTAAGCCAGCATTATATAACAGGATACGAGGTATAATGCAGCTCCTGAGCACTGAAAGCAGCAGCTCACTATTTGATGGGGACAGATCAGAGCACTGCAGATGGCCTCTTTTGGTTAGCTCAGTAAAATCTGTTTCAGGTCCAGAGGAAGATTTGTCAGTTTGGGTATATTGTATCAGGATTTATGGAAAGTCTAGAATTGATGGAAAGAACTGTGAGCTATCACCATGAATAGGAATAAGATAAGAAAAGCTAACTATAGGATTATGGTCTCATGGTGAAGAAGACAGAGTTGACCTGCAAGTGTGTTGGGGTGTTTGTGTGCATTGGCATGCTGCCATCTGGGTCCATTTTCAGCAGTCCTCTGCCTCTCTCGTTTCTCAATTTTCCACGTGGATATAGGCACCCGTCTCTTGCACCACTGGGTAAACTGGTTTCGGGGACACAGAGAGCACAGCACGCACTGATCATATATGAATGGCGCAAGCTGAGCCCAGGTCACTAGAGGGGACAGCATGGTGTTGTGAAGGTGCTTTGGTCATCTGGGTACGGCTCCCAGGGGCTGGGGTGGGAGTCGTCCCGAGGACCCCACCTCATGTCCAGCCTCTCTCCGTTCCTCATGTAAAGCTCTGAAGCCTAGGAGTGGAGACACTGCCATGTCCTGACGAGGCCACTGCCTCTGAGAAATGCCTTCCCCGCTGTCTGGGGACCTGAGGCCTCACAGCGACCCTCCTTTGGAAGTACATGACCAAGGCAGGAAGTGCTGGGCCTTCTATGCTGTCGTAATGGTTTGGATATACTGCTCATTCTGTCTTTCTTTATCCCTCCATCTCTGCCAGTGGAGACCAAAGAAGTTATATGACATTCAGGTATTTCTGAAATGCTATGACATGTGAGATTTTCAGTGCACACTGAGTGTGCAGAGATGAAAAGACCTTTCTAAGCATCAGTTTTCTTATCTGTAAGGTGGAGATAATCATAGTACCTACCTCATCGATACCTTTGAGGACTACGTGGAGTAATACTTATAAAAATATTTAGATAAGCCCATAATAGATGGTGGCCATTATTGTTGTTAAGACACAGTTATTGCCCTTAAGATGTTACAGGGAAAAGCCATGTAAATAGGTAATTTATAGACAGTGTCATTGAATGAGAAGAAATATGCCAGGGGGGCACAAACAAATGTGGAATTGAACTAAATCCACCCCCCCAACATATGCACCTTTTAAAGCCTCAGTTATCTCAATTATATTTGTATAATATATACCACACACAACAAATATATAATAAACTATATTTACTTTGCAAAACCGCTGTGTGGATTAAATGAGAATACAGGCATAAGTCTTTAGCACTGTGATTAATACACAAGAAGGGTTTTAAAATTCTAATTTTCTCCTAAAAATGTAAATGAGAAGATCTAGTGATGATTACCTTTTCATCGAGTGCCCTCATAGGTTTCTGGCAGGGACAGTTGGTTAATGAAATGGCCTTTGAACTCTTGTCTTACGTGGCTTCTGACACCAGCATTGGAAGTGAGTCAGAGCTCCAGAAAAGCTCTTCCCTCTCTTTGCATCGCCCCCTCCCTCTTGTCCCTCCATGCCAGGTAATGACCACAAAGATGTGGCAGGCCTGCAGTTGGAGCTATCATTCTGCCACTCCGGGGCTGATTGCAGTGGAGAGGCTGGGAGGGTTGAGGAGGGCAATCAGATAGCCTGGCGGGGGACAGCGATGTCACTGAGTGAAGTGAGCATGGCATGTTGCATGTTCACGCAAGAAAAAAGGTGCAGAGAGCCTTCACCATGAACAGGCAGGGCTGAACCCACAGCGCACACCATTAGACCAAGCTGCGTCTTGTGAGAACTCTGCAGAACTGCCCGTTTTCCTTTGCCAGGACTTTGTGATAGCTTTACCATGTCTCACCTTTCCCATTTATTAGGCAAAAAGAACCCCAAGTGAAGCGTACAGCAACCACGGTCTCTCAGCCAATCTAGATGTCCTGGAAAACCAGGCTAAGGAGAACAGACAAAGAAGCCAGCCAAACCGTCCCATTTTAATTTTAGATCTACTGCTTAATTTTTCACTAGAGCCATTTTCCAGTTTCCATAATCCTGGTCCAGAGCCTTTTACAGTCTGAGCACATGGGCAGGTAATGAGGAACTCCTGAGCTATGCAATTTCATTTTGTCTTGAGCTTGGTCTCCATAATGCCTGCACTCTCCCACGTTAAGAGACTAGCTCAGAGAACAAGCACTCAGCTAGAGGGACATTTGGAGAAGATTTGGTGAATGTTCCTGAACTGTCATGGATCACGCTCTCCAGAACCTAATTGAAAGAGGCATTTGAGTGAGAGGGAGACTGCTAAACGCATTAGTGATATTTGGGAAGATCTGGGTTTCTTGACACAGTACAGCATCAGAGCATAATATGCATCAGAGACTTTCCTCAAATAGCCTTAATTGCATTTTGATGTCCTGGTGACTGTGAAGATTATTTCTAAATCAAATTGCTGCATTAGAATTACATTCAGTTTTAATTAAGTTGATACATTTGCCAAGCAGTGATGTACTTAGAGAATGGAAACGAGACACCTAGGGACTCTTATTTGGCCTGCTCAAACTCAAGGGCTCTCCTTTTCTTATTTTGTGGAGGGTGTATGAAACCTTATGGAGTGAAGGACATCATCACATAAGCTGTAGGACAAAACCCCAGTGTGGACCACTGTGGAGCGTCAGAGCTGAGAATCAGAATCAGGACGCCTGCATGCTGGTTTGGGGTATGCCGCTGGCTAAGTCACCGTTATTCTCAAATCGGACAGTCAGAATCTAGGGGAACACTTAACACACAGATTTCCAAAGGGGATCGCTCTAGGCCTGAGTGAAGCCCAGGAATCTCTATTTGAACAATATTCTTCAGGAGACTCTGTAACAAGTGTTCACCATTCTAACTATAGTTTTCTTCTCTGTAAAATACTACTTGCTTGGATAACCCAGTAGCTTTGCTAGAAGAACTCAAGCTCATGCCAGAGGAAATTGTGAAACACTCTGAAATGGGCAAAAAAGTTTACTGATCTGGGTGTCTAGCTTACCCTTCTATGCTACCCCCCCTTTTTAATGTCTGAGATTTTATTTTACATTTCCGTAAATTGTAGAAAACTGATAATAATGCAAGTGACGCTTGTCCATAGAAATGCAAGTGAATTGTCTGGTAGAATATAGTCCATTATTACCCCATGAATACTGACCAGTTTTGCATGTCTTTGTAAATTCACATCAGCACTCCTGATTGCCTTGAGTGGTACTTGAATTCTCTTTTAAACCAAATGTGACACGATACTGATTCTCTCATTAACTAATCAGTCTAGTAAAAATTTTGACATACGTTCATTTTATATTTGTATGAGTCATAATTTTATCTTCATTAAAAAAATTATCCTTGAACAGGAGTGACTTCTCATGAACACATTCTACAGATCACAAGCTTCCTGGTCTTACGAGTCAGCTTGACAATCCTCATAGATTTGTAAGAAGTGATGTGAGTGGCCAATATGGGATACATTAGTATATTATCTGACTCAGATGATTAAAATATAATTGTGAAACTTATGAGAGAAGAAACGTACCACAGTCAATGTAGGTTGGGAAGTTGGGGTAAGAGGAAGACGAGGACCTACTGTCTGCCTCCCTGGGTTGCAGGCCGGGTGTTCTCAGTCCTGGTTCTCCCACCCTCTCCCCCAAAGGTCAAGGACCGTAAATGGTCTCATTGAAATACAAACTAAACAACGAGGAGTCCATTCACTAAGCTTTACTGAATTTTAAGATAGTCTTTCCAGAAGGAAGCTGAAGTAAATGGGATTATCTTAATGCGTTCCTGCAATGAATTTGCACCTCATCTTTTGTAATAGAGTTTGCATCTGCCTCCCATTTGGTACCTTTTAATGTAATTCTCTTGTTCTTCAGTTTGACCTAGTCTTCCTTTATCCTTTCCTCACTGCACAGAGTCAATGTCTGCTCACTCACCGAGCTGCACAAACGCCCATGTCCCCTTTCCTGAAGACCTGGCTTAGCGGTGATGTCACTGCCTTGCAAAGCCCTCCCTGATGCCCCTGGAGGTGCTGTTGTAGCAGTGTGGACTATCTCCTGGTCCACAAGACCTCACACTGAGGTGTACCTTCTTGCTTACTCTTAGGCCAACCCCCAGCCCCAAGACCACTTGAGTTTGAGGACAGGGTCTACCAGTTGTTCATCCCACAGAGCGCAGTGCTCATTCACCACGTGATGAGTGGGGGATTGATGAACCCAATTCTGGAAGCAGCCATACCAGGGTTCAAATTGATTTCCAATGGTGCTTTGAAAATGCAGAAGGAGACAAATGCAGGCCGTCCCCTCTCCAGAGGTTCTTGTGAATAGCAGCAAATGAAACAAACGGTTCCCTGGTTTCATTGAGATGCACCCATGGGAAAATCAGACTTGTTGCTTTCAAGAAAGAGACTTGTCATTCAAGAATCTAAATCCTTATTTGAGGTTATAAAAGAAGATAGGTCTTTCTTTGAAGTCCCCCAAATTCAGGTGTTCTGACACACATTGAAATGGAAATTAATTTCTATCACAGAATTTAATATATTGAAAAAGAAGTTCCCCTTTTCTCTCTCTTGGCTCCTAAACATTTTGTTTCTCTCCTCCATTTTTTGCTCCCTCATGAAACATGGCCATTATCATATAACTATGTTTGAGAACTAATAAAAATGAAAATTACTTAGATATAGAAAGCCAAAATAGGTGCTCTGGGATAGGCATTATGTGGTCACTAAAACCATTCATTTGAAACTTTAAGTCCTATACTCTTGATCCTTTATGATGTTTTAGGGAATTTGTGTTTACTTGGAGTTATTTATATCTGCTGATTATGTACATGATATATCAACTCAGCAATGTCATAAAAGTCATTCTTATTGATTTTTAAAAGGTGTGCTGGTCTGAATAATAAGCAATAGCTCCGAGACTGTTTACAGACTACTAAACCCCGAAACAGTGAGGATAATGAAACTGGTTACATTGTAAATATCAAAGGTACGATTTATTCTTTCAAAAAGCTAAGCATGTGCTATTAAGCTCTTGCTAATAATGTGGCATGTGTATGAATGAATGTGTATTTGAGCGTGCAAATGTGTGGATGTGAATGTGTGTGACTGTGTGTTCATGCAGGTGTGACTGTATGAGACTGCATGTGCCTGTGTAAGTGTATCACACACACGTATTCACCTATTTGTCCAAGAAGATGATTTGACACATGGCCATGTGGATGCACAAGGCGGTACGTGCTGATAATGAGGTCAGTGCTGATTATAATGGGGTTCTTCAGTTTATATTTCAAGTAGCATTTTAGAGAGCTTTGCTTACGAATTAAGCTGGCAGTTCATAAAGTATAATTTCCTAGCTCTTTAAAAAACGTGATAATAAGGGTTATTGGTGGAACTTGTCAAAGACCCTTAATTATAGAAGGTTATCCACTTACTATACAAGCTTATTATACTCGGAGGAACCTGAGTAGCTCTTTAATGTTACCAGACAGCAAATCACCAGCAATTAATTGGAGATCCCACACATGATGGCTTCACATCTTTCTTATCAATAGTAACAAGACATACCTATGACATGTCATGTCAGCAACTGCAAAACCTCGGAAGATGAGGGACACAGTATCACTACCTTCTTATCTCTGGACCTATTAGGTAAAGTCTCATTGGGTGGGCTCAAGCCAGAGAGCCTCTTTGTGTTTTCTCTACTATATATCCTTGGGGTAGTGTGAATGAGGTGGTTCAGAAGACTAGGAAACAAAACATATTGTGAAAAGATGCAAATATAAAGAAAAGCTATCTAAAATAGACCTTGTACCCTGCTTTATACTGGGCATGAAAGTCCACCTTTTATTTGTGTTCTCTTGTAAATATCTAGCCTCCCTAGGAAGGAGAAAACGGAGGCTCCAAGAGACTAAACAGTGTGATCGCATTGGTGCAGCTGCTAAGGATCAGAGCTGGAAGGTAGGCCAGGCCCACGTGATTCCCAGATATAGCTCCTTTCTGTCCTGCTACCTGTTCTCCCCTGTCTCTGCCCACGATGGTGGAAAGATAGAGTGATATCATGGTATGTGAGCTCCATGGACTTAGGCAGGTAATGGCGGAGGAATTTGTGAGGAAAGTTGATTTTGTACTGAAACCGTAGCAAAGCCTCTGTCTTTAGGCAGCATTTAGAGGCTAATGATGGGACTACAGAACTTCTAGAAAGACTCACCGCCCGAGAATAAGGGCGTAGCACCCAGCTCCCACCTCTGCGACCTAGTCCTCCAACCTCAACTGTGAGTGCTCAGTAAAGGTGGAGCTGGTATTCTTCCAAATTGTCCTAAATGCTCCTTCTCTGTGCACACCACCACGGGTGACTTCAGTCTCCTTTTCTGTAATTTCTTCTTGACAAATAGTGTTCATCACAACTTCTAATGAAGATAGAGTGATATAACTTCTAATAGAGTGATAACTTCTAATAAAGACGTTGTGGTACATTTAGACAATGAAATACTAGTCAGCAATAAGAAAAGATGAACTATAGCAATTCATGACAACATGGACGAACCTTGAAAACATCTTATTAAGCGAAATAAGTCAGAATGAAAGAATCAAGAAACATATGACCTCACTTATAGGTGGAATATAAAACTGAAAGGAACGAAGAAACAAAGACTCATGGACACAGTCAATAGTTTAGTGGTTACCTGAGGGTAAGGGGGGAGGTGGGTGGGAGAGATGGGTGGGGGGAGTAGGGAGGGGGAATCAAATATACGGTGATGGAAAGTGAGCTTATTCGGGGTGGTGAGCACATAATGCGATATACAGACAATGTAATGTAGAATTCTACACATGGGGACAATGTAATTGATATCAATTAATGTCACCCCAATAAATTTAACAACAAAAAAATAGTGTTCATCATGCAGCCAAGGCCCATCCCCCTCCAAGAAGCTCACCACTCTGGGCTTGGTTTATTTTCTCTTTTGTGGTTTCCGTTCTGTTATCATGTCCTTGATGTGCCCACTAATTGCAGATGCCAGGAACAGCATTAGCTCATTTAATCTCCTCAATATTTAGTTGCTCATTCATCAGATATTCATTAGGCATCTAATGCATTTCAAGAACTGTACTACAGAAATATAAAGATTAGCAATTACAAATTTGTTCCCAGGGTGCTTACAAGGGATAAAGAGGTTAACCACATAATTCCAGCAATAGATAAAGGTCGGTTGAGATAAGTGCTTTAAAGGAAAGAAAACATGGTGTCATGAAAGCATATGACAGAGAAAGCTCAGATTGCGGGTATCAGGAAAGCGAAATCTGAGCTGAGATCTGGTGGGTGCACGATAGTCAACCAGAACAGCATGCACGTGTACACGTGTGTGTGTGTGTGTGTGTGTGACACTAGTGATGGTGGGTGGACAGGAGGGTGGGAGCGGACGGGAGCAGAATGCAGGTAGAAAAGTCTCTAGACAGGTGGCAGGGAGGTCCTTCTGGAGAAGGAAAGAAGGCTATTATGGGGGGAGTAGAGAGGTGAGGACATTGGATAGTTTTAAGCAAAGAAATGTGTGTCATGAGCAGACCTAAGGAGGCATGATGTTGCTCTTTCATAAGTGAACAAGCAGTTTCGGATGAGCTTCCTGAGGGTCACGCACAGGGACTGCAGCTTCTGTGTAGTGTAGTGATACCTATGCTTTTTATTCTTACACACTCAGTGAATTCATGTTGTGATCATTCCCTTTCTTTCACTTCTCAAGTCTGTAAAGGAAGCATCATCTACTTCTGGAGCATGAATAGAATGAATCGGAACTAACACTAAGCTCCCACCATGCACTAGAGATGGTTAGCGTCCTTAACCACAGCCATCCTCTAAGGGAACGCCTATTTTCAAGATAAGAAAAAAGAGGTTCAGAAAGTTAAGTAATGAGGGCTGTCCAGAAAAAATCCAGTCATTGTCAATATAACAAGAATGGTCGCATGCCTGGATTCTTTCCAGACAGCCCTTGTGTGCTCTATGGTTAGAAAGTAGAATAGCTGGGATTTGAATCCTTTTTGTCTGACTCCAAAGTATAGACAAGCCTCAGCACACTGTCTTGTCACCCGAGCCCTCTGCCCTCTGGGAGGAGTGGGAGGCAAGACAGGAAGCACAGAGACCAACACAGGCCTGGCACACCAATCCCAGAAGGAGATGAAGGTGAGGATGCACGCAGTAGATTTCAGGCAGAGAGAACCAGTAGGACTTGAACATTAAATACCTTTTGGGCACAAGGCAAAGGGAAGACTCTGGAGACTGGCTTGGAGCCTGGACAGGTGGGGACGTCATTCAGCTTAAGGAGCAGGTTTGTGGGAAGGAGGGTGGGCGAAGCTGCTGCATGCCATCCACTGCTATGGTAGGCAGGCGGGGATGTGTGTCCGGGAGCTGGCAGAGAGATCCAGACGGCCGGCGTTGCACGAAAAGCTTTCGTTACTAGTAAGCAGCTATAGAGCACATGCTTGCTGAAGTGCCGATTCATCTGCTCTGCTCTATGAGCTGGCTTTGCCATGTGGGCCTCCTCTGTCCTCAAGCTCACACTCCTAACATTCCCTGTACTCTCACCTCCTTTGTTCTCTTTCCTGAGGACAGACGCAGGTGTATCAGAATGTTGTTCTGCTACAGAGAACTTTTTTTCTCCCTTATGGTCGAAGGAGAAAACAATAATCCAGAGCCCCTGTTCATTCAAGGAATTTTACCAAATCCCCAAAGCACGGCCTTACACATTCTAAATCAGGTGCCTGGCTTTGAAAAGGCGAACCTACAATTTCTTGGCAGAAGAAAAACTATGTAGCTATGATTTATTACTTCAATCTCGCAGCCTATGGAAAGCAGACACTTCACTCCTGGGAGTGAGCAGCCCCGTGCGCCTCGATGCAGACTGTAACTGTTCAATTCGTGATCAGGCAACTTGACTTGTAATGGCCTGCATCGAACTCAAATAAGCACAAAAAGTTATGACCGCCACTGGGCAGCTAGATGTCATTCCTCAGGATCCCAACACATTCTATACTTATCTGGATTTTTTTTTTTCTCATCTGCTGACTTCATAATAAAATTTTATACAAAATGGTGGGGCTCACCCAATAGAGCTGTTAAAATTAAAAATTGGTGGAAGCCGGGATGGTTTAGCAGGTTGAGCCCTTGTCTTGCAGTCCTGGGGTCCAAGGATCAAGTTCCTGCCCTGGCCCGTGTGGACCCATGTGCTGAGCTGGGGTGTGCTTCCCATGTGAGAAGCCCCTGGTTCAGCTCCTGACTAGCGGGGGGTGCATCTCCCACGCAGGAGGCCCCCGGCCCGGTTCCCCCCCGCAAGACCCCACACCCACCTATGTGGAATGAAACCATGTGGAAAACTGATGATGCACAGCTCTGAAGACTGCTCTGGGCCCTCCCCCTTCTCTCTGTCTGTCCCTCTCTCTTTGTTAACAACAATAAAATAAATCTTTAAAAAGTTAAAATTGGAGATAGCCAAATGACCATCTTAGGAAGGACAAATATACTGCATGTGTTGCCAAGTAAGTACACATCATCCTTGTCTTTGTCAGCAGGTAGGTGACCGTGAACCGTGGGCTCCAGGCAGAGCTCTACCCCAGTGATGACTCCTAGGCGGCTCCCACCTTCAGGCTGTTCTATCTGACAGAAGGGACCTTCACTGATAAACACCACGTCCTCCTCTTGCACCGATGCCAGGCCACCCGGGGAGTGTTTGCGACTCCAGCCAGTGACTTCAGCATGACAATTCTTACTCAGTAATGGAGAACACTCAGATGTACAAAAGCCCAATTGTTTGCACAAATGGAAGGAGCCAGGGCCCAGGCCCTGAACTCTGGGCTAGAAAGGCCCAAGAATTGCATGGGAGCAGACCATGCAGGAGCCCAGAAACAGTGCTGACCAGTGTGAGCCGGGCCCAGGCCCTGAACTCTGCTCTAGAAAGGCCCAAGAATCGCGTGGGAGCAGACCCGCCTGAGTCATGCTGGATGTTGCACCACGAAGGGCAGTGAGCTGCTGAAGTTGACCCAGTGGTATATGGAACCAGAAAAATGGGTTGAACTGGAGCCTTTTTGGTCTCTCTCTCTTTTAAAGATTTATTTTTATTGTATTTGACGAGAGAGAGAGAGAGGGAGAGAGAGAGAGAGAAGGGGGAGGGCCCAGAGCAGTCTCCATAGTTGTATGTCATTAATTTTTGATATAATTTTACTCTACGCGTGGGCGTGGGGTCATGCAGGGCAGGAACCCAGCCAGGGACCTCCTGTATGGGAGGCAAGCCCCACGAGCTGGGGGCTTCCCACGTGAGATCACTCTCTCTTTTTAAGGGGCTTTGGGGACAATGGAAGACGAGAGGCAGATTTCACTGAGGTGGGGAACCATATTCAGGCGAGCGTGAGAGGGCCCATGGACAGAAAAATGGGGCAAGCCCGAGGACGTGGAGCAGCCCAAGTAGCCCTGTGGGTGGAAAAACGAGCCCTTCGGAAAGCCCTCTGCAGGGAATGACTAGGGGGTGGTCACTTGGCTGCATGATGTTCAGACAGGTGAAGTCCACCCCCCAATGGAAGCCATTCCACTAAAGCTGTGACATTTCAGTGGTTTTCCATGCTAATTTGTCTCTCCATTATCTTCCTAATGGAAAGAACCAACCTCCAAGGTCCCATTTGACTGGAAAAGCAGCTGCTTCGTTCCCACTCTTAGACGGAACACATCAAAGCCTTCTCCTCAGATTCCTGATGTTTTGGGGTCATGAACGGAGAAAGGACTAAATAAAGCCTTTCCTTCAGGATAGGCCAGTGAACACCACATTATAGAAACGGTGATAACTACCAGTACTGACCGTGCAGGATGACTAGGTGCTGTGCTTTACGCTTTACAAACGTGATTCATCTCCTCCTCACAAATGCCCGAGAGCAGAGGTCATTATTCTTCTCTTATATACAAGGAGATCAGAGTCATGAGATGTGTCCGCCTTGCTTAAGGTCACACGATAAGTAAGATGTGAACGCAGGGTTGACTGCAGCTTAAGTACTGAAACACCATCAAGCCAAACTGGTCAAGAGAAAGGGTCAGATTTCACGAGGACCCCAAAGCTCACCTTACCTGCCGCCTGTGTCAGTTAGCACTACCTCGGGGTGTGAGCAGGCACAAGTACCGTCTCCCCCCCGGAGAAACAAACCGTTCTAGTTGGATTCTTCAGTCGATGTTAATTTGGGCATTAAATATATATATTTTCTTTCTATATTAGACCCCACAGAACGCCAAGGGCACCTGACGCTCAATTTTCATGAAAACTCCCATTCGCAGTTCCGTTGGCAATGTGCCCGAAGCATGCATCTTAAAGTGTGGTCCCAGATTAGCAGCATCAGAACCACTTGCAGACCCATGAGAAATGTAAATTCTCAAGCTCTGCCCACATCTGCCGAATCAGGAGCTCTGGGGACTGGTTCTAGCAATCTGTGCGGACACCAGCCCCACAAATGATAGGACGCACAGAAGCCTGAGAACCGCTGCTCAAAAGCGCGTGGAGGTAGCACAAATGGAGTAATTTTTTTCACATGGAAAGATGTTGCCTTAAAATGGCTTTTCTTTCTTTCATTCACTCTTTTCCTTAAATAATGTTTTTACCTCATTTCCAAATCTTCATTCTCCTGTGGTACGAATTTGTACAAGGCAACATAGGTGTTCGTCTGTAATGGGTCTTTGGAAAGAAGTCCCTGAAAGAGAAAATTAAAAAAAAAAAAAAAATGAGAAAAGGAAGGAGGAAGAAATGCAGAGAAACAAGAAAAGAAAGGAAATGGAGAAGTTGATGCAATAAACTCGGTGCACAGCTCTCAAGTGTTAAAATATCTAACCCTTATTAAAGACTGTTTCAACCAGAAGTTTATGTTTAAGTTAGCAGAGCTTGATTTCACTGTGAACCACTTGAAAACAATCATGTGGAAGTCTGCCAGAAATACTATAAATTTCTTCAATTAATTTTCCTCTTGATATAGTTGCGCATGAAAGGTTGTATGGGCTTGACCCCGGGGATGAGAATAACTTCTCTATGGAAAGAGTGTCCTGTGAGTAAACAACTTCCACTTTCTAAAACTGACTTTTTACCATTTAGCCTAAAGTTTTGTATCAAGCATATCACAGGGAACCAGGTATACTCATCTGCCAATAGTTCAGTTATGTTGTGGAAAAAACATAGATGTAGCATCAGGTTGATTTGGTTTATATTGAGGAATCATCAGCTACTGTGAACCTTGCAATAATGATAATAAAAATTACAGTTTTGGATTGCCTATTACATCATTAACATACTCAAACCTCAAAATTGCCCCATGGCTTAGATTCTAATGTCCCCAATTTGCAGACTATAAAAAATCTTATACTATTATATAAATGTTAGCTATTATCATGAATCAAATAAATGTTAATGTTATATTAATCTCCACACTTTATAGTGTGATACAATATGTTAAAAACTATATCATCTATATATTAGACATATATTATATAAAATTGTATAATATGCAATATATGTATATATATCTAACATAATTATATGCATATATTATGTAATATGTAATATGTAATTGTATCATATATTTAAATACATAATAGAAAATATAAAACAAAATAGTAAAAAAAACAGAAGTTGCACAAGACTATATCTTTTCTTAATCTTATTCACTCTGCTATCCAAAGCTCTATTCTATTCTTATTCTTATCCTATCCTATCTTATCCTACCCTACTCTATTGTTTTCTATTCTATACCATTTTATTGTTTTATTTTATTCCACTCATTCTATTCTATTCTAAACGAGCATAAAATATATAATTATATACTTATATAGTATAAAATAGTCATAATATATTATGTAACTATATAATTTACAATATAGTGTATGTAACATATATAATGGAAACAAAAGTGTATAACACAATACTTATTTTTTATCTTTTAAAAAATTTATTTTATTGTTTTTGACAGAGAGAGACAGAGACAGAGAGAGACAGAGAGAAGGGGAGGGCCCAGCGCAGTCTCCATAGCTGTACAGCATCAGTGTTCAACATGGTCTCATTCCACACAGGTGGGCGGGGGCCGCGCAGGGCAGGAACTGGGCCGGGGCCTCCCGCATGAGAGGCATGCCCCTGTGAGCTGGGGGCCAAGCTGGGGGCCTCCCACATTGGAAGCTCACTAACCCTGGTGAAAACCAAACTGGGGGCCACACCCCAGTTCAGCATATGGGTCCGCACGGGCCGGGGCTGGGGCTGAGATTCTATCCTCGGTCCCGGGGCTGCAAAGTGAGGACTTAACCCGCTGAGCCATCCGGCTTCCCCTTTTTACCTTTGATGCACGGTGCTATTCTCGCTCAGTCCACGCTATCTATTCTACAACCAATTATTCTACATTACTGTACTGTATCCTCTACAAACGATAGTCTGGGACCCACTAAATTTATATCAGGAGCCACATGGGTGATGACTTGCAGTATGATCTAAGGACCCTGTCTGGTCTGCCTGCTGTGACATGCATGAATACCTGGTGCTTTGTGTCCTTTGCTTGGTCTCTGAAATCATCAGTGCCATTTTCTGGGTACGTAAACACTGAGGGAGACAAAAGAAAGCCTGTTACGTCATTAGCATACTCAAACCTCAAAATTGCCCTTTCTAAATTTAGTCACCATGCTTGAAAGATGTGGCTTCTCCCTGCCCTTGCCTTGTCCTTAGTCACCCAGGTTTCACGTCGTCATCCACATTGTCCCTGCCTCTCCATGCAGTGCTCTGCACATGCACACCCCGTGCATGGCTCCACCCAGCACGCATCCTCTTGCTTGCGTGGCAACTGTGTGTTCACAACCCGATCTCACTTGACAGTGCTCACCCCATGAGCAGAGACCATGCCATTCACCTGTGTCAGACAGTGTCCTGCAGAAATAACGTCCCTTTTTTATGAGCTAGTAAGTGTAAAAAAGGGGCGTTACTTCTGCTGGACCCTGCATATCGAATCATTTGTTAATGGGAGGGTGGGGTATGGTCCAGTTTAATTGTATTTTAATAAACTTTCTAAATACCAGGTTCTTTTGTCTATTTTCAATATCTTGATTCTAGTTTCTAAATGGTATCTATATTCTATTTTGCAGATTAAAGCTTTAGTTTTAAACTTCAAAATATTTCCTTGGTCTTGTATTGTTAATGCATTGGGGCTATTATTTGGAATAAAAAGTAAAATTATAGTTTCTCATTTAGTTTGTCCTTGGGATGTCCTTCCTTTTGCATTTAATCAGCCATTCTGTAGCATTTTTTTTTTAAGATTTATTTTACTGTTTTGTTGTTTTGTTGTTTTTTGACAGAGAGACAGAGAGAAGAGGCCCAGAGCAGAGTTCATAGTTGTATATCAAGGGTTCCCAACCTTTTTATACCCTAGGGCGCATTCTAAAATATCGGTAGGGCAGCGGGCACCAGCTATTTCTAAGGATATTTATTATTGAACAAGAATAAAAAATAATAAACAAAAATAATTTTAAAATAATAAATTTATTGTACAAATTATATACACACAAAGAAACATATATACAAAACGTAATATAAAGTAAATAAAAAACACACGTATAATAAAATCATTTAAAAAAACATAAAAGAAAACAAAAAAAAACAATCTGTCAGTGTGATCTTTGGCATTGCATTTCATTGGCCAGTGCCTCATAATTAGGAGAGTATGATGACAACCCTGTTAGCAAACAATTATTAAGATGCTCATCAGTAATTCGAGATCTATATCGTAATTTTATTAAATTCATGTTTGAAAAAAAAGATTCGCATAAATACATTGACCCGAAAAATGATTTGATTTTATATGCCGCTTTTTAAAATAATGGGAACCTTTCTTTGTCGACTATGTTCCATAAGTCCTCTGATATTAAGGATTTTAGCAAAATATCATTCTTAAGATTCAAAATTTCTAACTCTAGTTCTTCTGCTTTCCCCTGAACAAGGTCTGCAATACATGCGGCTAGTTCTATTACATTTATTTGGCAAGTAAAAGGATTGATACAGAAGGAGACAATTGGCTCGATATTTGTAAACTGCAGAAATCTCTCTTCAAACTGTTTTTGAAGCACTTGCAGGGTCTCAATAAATA
>PVKE010024250.1:0-23955 GCA_004027555.1 Craseonycteris thonglongyai | reverse complement strand
TGGCTGGATTTTTTCCTGGACAGCCCTCATATAGAAAGACAAAATAAGAAAAATAAAAACAAAAAAACAAGAGAAAAAGCCTGAAGAAGAATAAAAGGAGAAGGAGTGAGACAACGAAAAAAAGCAGGAAGAAAAGAGAAGAGATGAGGGAACGGAGGGCAAGCAAGAGAGGGAAGTAAGAAAGAAGGGACGGGAGGGAGAGAAGGAGGAAAACGAAAAGCGGAATGTAAGGATATTAGTGGCTAAACTATACCTGGGGAAGGATTATCTGTTTTTTCTTTTTTAAACATTAAATCTCAGTTTTTAAATCTATTTTTATCTAATTATTCTAATATTTATCCCTGAAGAAGTTGAGAATGTCCAACTTGTAGTACACCTGAAATATTTCCTCTGCTAAACTTTAAGGTTTTCATTCAATGTACTTTATATTGTTAAAGAAATGGCTGGGGGTGGGGGGAGGGGAGGAGAAAGTCAGCTTCTCTATTTTTAGTCTCATTAGCAACAGTTGTTTACTACCTAGTGGTCTTTTTGTAGACACAGAATCACCAGACAGTTTTCTCAATCATTGGTGAATGGCAGTAGGTCTTGGGTCCTGCAGTGAAGAACTCTGTAACTGCCATCTTCTTCAGATGAGTGTCCTAGTTGGCAAACGTTCTGCATGGCTGCTACTGAGCTTCCATCTGTCAAAGCTCCATGCACCATCTAGGACAGGCACTTTCGAAGGGCAATTGCTCCACTATCTCGTGGACTTCAAAATGAAGGAAAAGGAGACCACATCGTGGGTATTTACATTAAATAAAAGCAGAGGCTCATTTATTATGTCTTATGAGCTAAGTATTCTCCATATGCTTCCTTTTTAATTAATGCCAAATTCCTATAATGTAGCCACTAATTGGTAAAGGAAACCAAGCTCACAAATTAATGAATCTTAGCTGAGATTTCAAATCCAAATCTATTGCATTTAAAAACTTGATTACTTGTTTTAGCTATACATTTTCAATTACTTAGGACTTAATATAATTTTCAAGACATATATTTTTTAAATCTTCTTTAACTTCACTTTCTATGTTTCTTTGAAACCGTGTCTTGAGACTTTGTCCACTCTTTTTTTTTATTGTTAAATTTATTGGGGTGACATTGACTGGTAACAATTAGATAATTTCCAGATGTACAAATCTACATTACATCACCTATATATTGCATTATGTGTTCATCACCCAGAATCAGCTCTCCTTCCATCACCATATATCAGGTGCCCACTCCCACTCCCCCACTCCCACTCTCCCTCCCCCCTCCTACTCTGTCCACTCTTGAACCCCTTTTAGACTGTTTCACTCAGTGCTTAAATGTTATGATCTCATTAAAATAATTTAGATTGCCCCCCAGACTGGTTATTTTTACTTCTGCCTTTTTTTTTTTTTTTTTAAATTCTTACCTCTTTCAGAAAAATTTGCAAAATTACTTCACACATCTTCAAAGTCCTCAGGATATCGGGATAGAACTCAGTTCAACTCTTCTAACCTTTCTCTTTTTATTATAAATCATTCTACTCATCTTTCTGTCTACATGGATATATTTATATGAATATATTAGCTATGGTCACATGCCCTATTATTTATGCTATTTATACTTGATGGAGTGCTAGTTTTCTCTTATTTATCTCTTCCTCTTTTCCCCACCCTCAGAAATAGCCTTTCTATCTACCTAATAAAGGATTACTTATCATTCAAGATTCATAAGGAATACTCTTTTTATCCTCTTTGATCTCAAGACCCCAATATTATTAATAATTTTTGTTGGTTGTTAATATCCCAAGCATATTATGATAAAAGAACATACTGTATTCATTTGTATGTTTTTTTTGTCTCCTTCCCATTAGATTAAAATTCTTGGGAGCAAGTTCTGGGTATCAGACTTATTGTTGCAACCCCACAGCCTAGATGTATACAGATTATACAAGAGTCTCTCTCAAGTTGTAATCAGGTAAATAAAGAAAGTGATAAATTTAAAACATTTTGAAACTACCTTGAAAAGCTGTTTGCTACACTTATTTATAAATAAAGAAACAAGGCTTATTGATAGCATTTAGATTCTTAAAGCATTAAAATTCTGGAAGAAATAAAATTTAAAGATGAGATTTTTACCTTGTAAATTTTTAATATATAGGATGTGTTTTGAACTATATAGCTATGCTATATATACTCTATGTATACTCTTTCTTGGATACCTACAGTTATCAAAACAATTTTTAAAACTTAAATGATTATAGAACAGAGCACCTGACTTTATGACATTTTTTTAAGTTATTTTTTCCTGTTAATGAATTTGCTTCCTGAAAATCCTAAATGGACTAACTCATTATTGTTACGTGGATTATTTCATTAGGGAAGTGTTTGCAAAGGAAATGCAGAACTGACACATGACACAAAGTGCAGGATTTGTAGAATTTAAATAGTGAAACATAAAACTTGTGAAAATGATTTTGTAGGGAAAATTGGGTCTATATTCTGGTTTACCCAAAGCTCTATTTAGCAAGACTTTCTTTTATTACCATGCAATTCACCAAGCGTGAGTAATTTCCACATCAATTCTTTTATCCAGTGGCAACATAAACACTCCCAGTTTCTGAAATAAAAGAGTTGGAGTGTTATAGCTGCTCTGTTCAAGTGGCTATCTTTAAAGTTGTGTCAGCACTTCCATTACATACCCCATTTTTTGAAGTTTATAACTTGCAGTAAAAACTAACCCTTGGGTTGAATCTTTACTTACAGGGGTATTTTTCAGTGCAACTTATGGAGATATAGCTTTAAGACACCCCATTTCTGTTAATAGAAGCCAGGTCATGAATCTTTTCCTGGCACACTGAGCAGATTTATTCTGTAACTTCCCTACCAGGATAAAATTATTTTTTATCAAAGTGGAAGAAATATTTTGGTTTGATTTCAGTAAACTTATAACGTGCAATATCTAGTCCTAGCAGGTATGAATCGTCAATCGCTTTTCTGCACGTAGGGCAAAACATTTTTTTCCTCTCAATGTGACCTTGGTAAAGAATAAACTAGTTAGTTCTTTCTACTCAAGTATAATTAAAAGAAATTTTATATCTTCTTTCTTTGAAACATACTGAGTATGTTTTTGAGTATGTCTCTTGAAAGTAGAAAAAAAATTTAAATATGTTTTATAAACATAAAATACAATTAGTAAATGGTTATGACTATGTCACAGTTCTTTCTATGGTATATAAAAGTTCTATTTGCATCCTAAAGTTATTTGCTGGTAATTATTTTTAATAACTAATATAATAAATAGTACAAAATTCTGACATTTTATAAAAACTTAAGAAAATATAAATAAGTTACTGCAGAAATAAGTCTATTTCTTGGTCACTTTTTATGAAGCAAAATTACACCAAGTTGAAATTTTAAAACATACAATTTAGTTGTTTCTATTATATTTTTAACACACACTTTGGTGTTATTATTCAGTCCATAAACCTGACAAATTTAATGAGATTAGTAGCACATGTTCTAAAAAAAATAAAAGGGTAGTGTTAAAATCAATTAAATCAATAATCATTGAGTTAAAGATAGGCTGCAGGAGTGAATTGTGATGGTACAAATCTCCATTAGTTCCAACATTTACAATAAACACTCATGAAATGATATAATTGTCAATCTATAAAAAAAATTAACACAGTAAATAAAAAAACAAACAAACCAGAATGTGAATGAAATGGAAGCATATGTTTAAATAGTATTTAACAAAATATATAAGCATGTTTAATATTAATTTCAATATTACAATAAACCAATAATTGATATTTGATTAATGTCTAGAGACATTAAATGATCTGTATCTAATTATAGTTTTAGTTGTCTCTATCAAAGAGTCTACTACCTGGTCTTTTATAATTTAAGCATTCCAAATACATGATATATTGGGGAGTTTTGCTTTGGAATGATGTTGGACATTCTGATATCTATATAAAAATTATAGTCATATATATTTTTATAAATCATAGAGATTAATATAACTTGGTTTATATTTAATTTGACCTATCCAATTATCAATATTTACAAGAAATAAAAAAGGAGAGGCTCACTTAGTAAAATTAAGAAATATGGGGTACCTTTTATATTTTAAATTAAAAAAGACAGTCTTCTCAGAGGTGAATTTTTTTTTAACATAATCTTTCTAAGGTATCAAAATTTCATAATCCTGGGAGAAAAGGAAATGATGATTTGCAGTCCAGATTGGGATTTAATTTACTTGCATGCCCAGAAAAGATTGCTGCTGTAGAATAAAAAGAGATATTGTCTGAAGAGCAAGCATTTACATTTAAAAAAATAAAGAACAGGTATTGCAATTGTTTTTGCTTTCTGTATAGATTTCAAATTGATGATTGTTCCAACTTCTCACTACAATATTCTGTTTGCTTGGCTCTAGGAAATTTTCTATTGTGAACGATAGGTTCAAAAAATGCAGTGATAAATAAGAGAAATTTTAATATACATGGTCACTAGAGTCAGGGAAGATACTGAGAATGTATATTTTAGCCACATGGTTCTTTGCAGATTTTCAAACTAAATAAGAACTAAATTTTAGAATTATTGAATTAGAATAGGCATAGTACAGGAGAGGATAAAGAATAACTTAGAAGTGTTATTTATTTTGGTCTTGCTCAAATTAAACAATACAATGAGTAGCTCTCAGGGCTAGTTAAGATGTCAGATAATTCAAACTGCTCTAAATTTCTTCAAAATATGTATAATGTAATTTATTTAATGTCGACAAAGCCCTATTAAAATTTGCTTTAAAATGTTTATTCTTAAAGTGTACAATGGTATTTTGGAGGTGATGCATATATATGCTATTTTGATTCTAGTGATGTTTTCACCAGGATATACATATTCTAAAACATCAAAATATCAAAGTGTCCACTTTAAGTATTTAAATTGTACACTTCATTGTATATCAGTTATAACTTTAAAAGTTGCTAAAAATTTTATTATCATTTTGATTAGAAATGTCTATTTGCCTGCCATAACAACATTATCTCTTCTAGACATAGAAAGCTTAAAATATACACAATTGGGGAAGCCGGGATGGCTTGGTGGGTTAAGCGCTCACTTTATAGCGCCGGGGACCCAGGATCGAATCCCAGCCCCGGCCCGTGTGGACCCATGTGCTGAACTGGGGAGTTCTCCCAGTTCAGTTCTCTCTCTGTCTCTGTATCTCTCTCTCTATCTCTCTCTCTCTGTCAAAAACAATAACATATATATATATATATATATATATACACACACACACAATTAAGAAAGTGAGGGGAAGCGGGATGGCTCAGTGCGTTGGGCGCTCACTTTGCTGCACAGGGGACCGAGGATCGAATCCCGGCCCAGACCGGTGCAAAACCATATGCTGAGCTGGGGAGTTCCCCCAGCTCAGTTCTCTGTCTCTATTTCTCTCTCTCTCTCTCTCTCTCTCTGTCAAAAAATTAGTAAAAAAATAAAACTTAAAAAAAAAGAAAGTGATACGTGTTTGCATGAAAGGACTATAAATAGCTGAAACTGTTTTCTGGTTTGGTTTACAACATATTATCTTTACCATTTTGTTATAATGTACAAACACACACGTTCTCACATATATATTTTATTTATGTGGGTGTTAATTCTACCTTCATTTTAGGTTGTCAACATTTATTGATACCAATATAACACTCTGAAGAAAGCTGTAATATCAAATCTAGTGTAATTAAAAAAAGATTATAGTGATTTAAGGATAACTAGATTTATTAACCCACAACTCCTGAAGTTGCCACCTCTACCCACAAACTTCTGCCTCTATTATGCACTCTAGATCTTTGTATCTTTGGAAGAATTTTCAATCTTTCTCTTCCTACTTGCTCTACTCTTTTGTTTTTGCACATTGTCACTCAAGGGAACATTATAAATTTACCCAAGATTCAATCAATTTTTGCTCTAATAATTAACTTAAAAATTTTACTATGCCTCAGTTTATCATCGTTTTACACTATTAAAGAATTAACTTTTTGAAATTTCAATTTTCAGGGTTTTTTTGCAATTATAGAGAATTATGATTGACTTTTACACACTGGCCTTATATATTGCAACTTTGCTAAACTCATTCCTTAGGTCTATAAGTTTTTTGTAAATAGTTTTTATGCAAAGATTTATGAAAGTTGTGAAAATAGGTAATTTTCTTTTCTTTTAAGAACTATAATTTTCATTTATATTTCTTGCCTTTTTATACTAGCTAGTGTCTCCAATATGAGTGGTATGAATAAACATTATTGCCTTGCTCCTGATTGTAAAGCAAACCATTTAATCTCTGTCATTATATATACAGTGAAAATGAGGACATGCCATTCTATTCTTAGTGTACAGGGAACTTTTATCATAAATGATGTTTTGTTTTGTTTTGTCCATTTTTGGTTCTGCCTCTACTACAATGATAATGTAGTTTTTTCTTCTTTATTCTGTTGATATGGTTAATTTCATTAATTTTCTAATATTGAATTAGATTTTTCACTCTACAATTAATTCTACTAACTAGAATGTTACTTATGTTTTAATACTTAAGTATTAAATATATTATATATTATATAATATATTTATATAATATATTTATATAATATATTTATATAATATATAAATATATTATATATTATACTGTATTTTCTTGACTAGGTTATTTTTTAAAGAATTTTTTTCATTAAACATATTTTATTCATAAAATCTATTGCTTAATAGTTTTGTTTTAAGAAAACTGTCTTTACTTGGCTCTGGTATCAGTACAATTTTGGCCTCATAAAATGATATAGTAAATATTTCCTCTTATTCCATATTCTAAAAGAATTTCTTTTTAATAGCTATTATAGATATAATAGCTATTACATCTTTTTTTCAAATAATTTATCAGTTAAGATATCTGGTTCTGGAGATTTCTTTGTTGAAAAGTCATTAGCTGCAAATTAAATATCTTAAAAGATATAAGGTGTTTAGGTTATATTATTATTATTATTATTATTATTATTTAAGTAAGCTTTAGTTTGTGACTTTAAAAGAATTTGTTCATTTCACACAAGTTATTGCCTTTATGAACATAGAATAGTTTGAAGTTATCTATCAATATTTTTTTAATACATATAAGTACTATAGTAATGCCTCCTCTTATATATTTTGTTGAATGTAGGACAGATTGGGAACAGAACAAGAATGGACCTCAGATAAGTACTTCTGAGTGTCAGGGGTGGGGTCACATGCGGAATGTGGCAAACATTCTCATTGTGTACTTTCGATGTAACTGGGTCAACATGGAGAGGAAAAAGGGATAAAATAAGGAAGTCATTATGAGGCTTATAGCTGGAACACACATGTGGGGGACAGGTACTCATAAGGGCCAATAACTAGATAAGAGTTCAAATAAGCAGGGGTGCAGAAACTCTGGAAGCCACTGAGGGAGCAAACGCCAGCTTCACATTCCAATAGAGCAGAGAGTAATGGGACAGTCATAAGCAGTGTAGGAGAAAACAAACAACAAATCATGTCTAAGGTATGGATCTTTGAGGAGTAACAAACAGAGAAAAAACTTTTACTATAATTAAGCAAATGTAAACTTTATTAAAAATATTTATTGTATAAGACAGTGTACTAGAAAATTACTGGAAGCAAAACAAAACATTAAACAAAAACAGGAGCTCAAAATTTATAAAATTACGTTTTGTCAATGCATAGAGTGATTACCATGAATTAGCATTCTGAGAGTTGTGTTTTATATTATACAATGTGCTTTTACTATGTATATTATACCTGATAAATATAGTGAGTTAAAAAAAAGTCTGTAGGGGGAAGCCGGGATGGCTCAGCAGGTTAAGTGCTCGCTTTGAAGCCCTGGGGACTGTGGATCAAATCCCGGCCCTGGCCTGTGCGGACCCATATGCTGAACTGGGGTGTGCTTCCTGAATGCGGTGAGGTCTCCAGTTCAGTTCAAAAAATAAAAAATAAAAAATCTGTAGACAAAAATCAACATTTTATAAAAAGTGAGGGAAGTAAAAATGGAATAAGGTATCCAAAATATTGGTTCCCTAGTCACTATGCATATCTACTGAAGGGATAACTACCTAATAATTTACTCTCAATCCCAATTCCTGCTAACGGCTGACACCTTAATATAATGTGGTTGATCAGATCATGTGACATGTTTGTTCTTTGTAAGCTTTACTTTGGTGAAAAAAATACCAAAAACTATATTATTACTGAAAATTTTCAACCTCTAAAGATTTAGAATTAGAGTACTGATCATTCGATCACTACCTCTGTAGATGTACTTTCCTATAAAAGCTGAGTTTTCCTGTTCAATTTTTATTTTCCTAGATTTCTGGTTTTACTTTAAACACCCTTAACTTACTCAGCTTTCTTATCTTACCGCTGTTCTGGCCTTATTAAAACTTTCACATAGTAAATGTAACCGTCTGCATTCTCCGCTCCTGCCCACAAGCTCTTGGGATACATTGCAGAAAATTACACAACTGATCGGATTAGTGCTAAAGCATATTCGTTGATCCCACTACACACTTGTGGGAACTTCAACTATACTCACCAATTATATCATTTATCCCAACTCAGTCTTCTTTTAGTGTAGTATTTGCTGTGAAATGCTTTATCCTCATTCTGTCTAATCTAACTGCCCATGTTTCAATAGTCAGCTTCATAATGAACAGATAAAGCACTCCTCAGGAGTGAGTTTCTTAGCACCTCCACCATGTCTTGGGTCACCTTCCTAGGTGCTTAATTCCCAGTTACCCGCCCCACCCCCATACCTATTTTTCATATAGATTTTTAATTTACTTATTTCATTTCCAAATCCTTCCTTTTCCTCATACTTTATAGTTTTCCTTCCTCTTATCATCAAACATCTTAAAAAGATTGGCTCGGCTCACTGCAAATATTTTCTTAACTTCTTTCTCCAGCCTGTGGAAAACAGATTAAATTCTATTGAAAATGTTCTTAAGTCACCAACAACCTATTCTATCCAGTATTACTTTGATAGTCTTAAGTCAGACATGTACAGAATTGTAATACTTTATTATTCCTTATTCCTATAATTAAAACTAAACATTTGTATCTCCCATCTTTTATCCCACATTGATTATAATATATCCTAAGAATAACTCATCTTGGCAGAATTCATTTTCTTTATCTTGCAAAAAAGAAAATCAGGTTAAAGCCCTGTGTAACTGTCCCTACTAAGTTTCTTATACTACACTGCACTGCCCTTACAGTCTCCATCTTCTCATTATTTCTCTGTAAAGGCTGAGACAGGAAGGCAGAATGTTTCCCATTTAGACCTCAGCTGGAAAGATGTACCATTGGGTGACTCAAAAATTTTGCACCCCTGTGGATTTCTGGAAATCCTTGAAAATACAGCAAGTATTCATTTTGGGATAACATGTAAATTTTACCCAGTAGGCAAAATTTACTACTACAGAAATAAATAATGGGTATCAACTCAGTATCTTTTATTAAATAAATATATGTGTTCTATGTATGCAAGAGCTGTCCTGAAAGTATCCAGCCATGTAACTGTTCTGATTATATTGACAATAACTAGATTTTTTCCAGCTAGCCCTAGCCTACGGTACTAGTTCACAATTCCTCATTTGAATAGTAGAAAATTACATGTATACACACATACATATGTGCATGTTTGTGGGCATAGAATACATTGGAGTATATACTTACATATACATGACTGCTTATACATGTAGAGATATAAGCGTTTGGAAAACATACTTGTATTACAAGTCAGGAATTACGAGGGCAGTCATTTTTTTTTCCAATGCTCTCTCTAATATTTTTCTCCTTGTGAACACACTATTTATGCCCCATCTTCCATGTCCTTCTTTTAGTTTCACAGAGTTACCACATACCTGTGACTAGGTAACAAAATATAGGAAGATAAGTTTATTAATAATAATCACGGTTGGGCAGCCTTTCACAGGAGCAGGAGCTGGTCATTCTGTTTTATTCCTATGGCACAATCTACAAAACTGTTGGGCCTTTTGCTGGCCTAACTCAGGGATCTTGTCCCTACCATCAACACTACCCTTTGGTGACAATGGATGTGCTTGTTCTGTGATCTCTGTGTGCTCCGTTGGGTCTTTCTTTCATGTATGAGTCATGAAGAACAACAGCTTTCCCCCACCTCTTCCAGAATCAGACCCACTCCATCAAAGTCTTCTATTGGGAGGTCAGGAGGATGGCCCATTTACTCTCAGGGGAGGGCTCCCATAAAGACTGGTAAGTTATCCACAGATGCTTCCACCATTTGAAATTTCTTTCTTCTTTTTTTTTAAGATTTATTTTTATTGTTTTTGACAGAGAGAGAGAGAGACAGAGACAGAGAGAAGGGGGAGGGCTCAAAGCAGTCTTCATAGTTGCATGTCATTATTTTTCTATATAGTTTCATTCCACAGATGGGCATGGGATTGCACAGGGCAGGAACTGGGGCATGGGTGGGTGGAGCTCCCACATGGGAGGCATGCCTCAGTGAGAACCAAACTGGGTGCAGCATATGGGTCGGCACAGGCTAGGGCCAGGAATTGTTCCTTGGACTCTGGGGCTACAAATGAGTGCTCAACCCACGGAGTAATCCCAGCACCCCCTTGAAATTCCTTCATAGGCCACAGAAATGTGGATTTTTGATGACCCAGTCTTGTCGGCACATGAAATTCAGTGAAATATTTTCTAATTCACTTGTCTTTTCACTCTATTGTTCTTACAAAACAACAACGACAAAAATAAGACATGCCTCTGGATTCTGCCTCTCAGCAAATTCCCCACAAAGAACAGGTATGATTTTTTGTTCCAAATCTCCTCATCCCCCAGCACTCTATAATTTAACCCATCTTTTCTTATTTTGGGTCACTGCCTTAATTCAGAGCCTTACCATTTCATATAATCCATTAAAATAATTTTTTAACTGTGTCTAGTGTTTTCAGTTTATGTTGCCATCAGAGTTACATTTTCAAATAAACATTTATGTTGTTGTGTGGTGATGTAAAACTTTTAATAATTATTGTAATCATACTAAATCTTACATATTTGAGTGCTTACAAAATTACAACCATGTTTTAATTGTCACTGGTGCTTTATCTAGAACCTTCATTTTTATATGATATAATCTAAAATTTCTTTAATAGCATTAAACATACTTCAAGATGTTTCCCATTTAAATTTTGTGCCTTACAATGTTTGAATTTCCCACAAAATTACACTTCAGCTACCTATATTATTTGCTCTTCCGAGAGCACTGTCATGCATTTGGTATAGTTTTTTTCTGTCTAAAATATTCTTTCCTGTTTATGCTTTGAAAGTTGTTTTCTTCCCAAAGTATATATGCAATACAACGTCCTCTATGAAATTATCTCAATCCACTAGGCATCATTGGTTGTTCTTTACTATTATGATACATATAGAACTTTGTACATATAGAAAAAAATTATTCTTGACTTACTGGTTAATGGAATATTCTCAATTTTATACTTATAAATCTACATGATTCACTTTTTAATATTAGTATCAACATGATATCTGAAATGTGAGTTTATGACAGAGCACTTGAAACAAAATTGATAAGAAACATATTCTAGAACCAATTCAAGGTTGCTTCTATGTCCTTTGAAAGATATGATAGAGAGGGAGAGACTTTACAGAGAATTTTTGTGCATAAATACATGCTACGAATTTCAACTCTTCCTTCCAAATGGTCAGTGATTAGATGATTGGGTAAAATCCTAAGATTTCCTGAAATATATTATAAATCCATAACTATAAAATGTTATAAAAATTAATACTGAAACATACTTATGACAATTTAGAAAATTATATATCCTAATTTTTAATTTAGGAGAGATATACATTTTTAGGGATTTACCAGTCTTCACAAATAATTCAAAATCTTATAGTTTGTTCACCTATAAAAGCACTGAAAACTAAATTTATGATTAAGATTAAGTTACTATGTGTATATATCAAATGTGTTTTATTTCCATTAGGGAAATATAGGCTAATTACATATTATTATATCATATATATAATTAATATTATATTTCACTTTTTGTGATATTTTAGTATCATATTATACCTGTTATTATATTATATTTATTTACTCTAATTATAATCATGTCACATATTAGTTGTGTCACCTTAAACAGATATTATTAATTCTGTGGACCTTAGATTTTTAATCATAAAATAAAGCTTTAATTACAGCCTCACTGTATTTTCAGGACCAAGTATTAAGTATTAAATTTCAGTAGTCTATGATACTGTGGCACGTAGAGAAAAAAATCTCAAATTTTAATTTTTTAAATCTTATTTATGTTGCTACCTTGTATTCCAGTGGAGAGAGAAACAGATTTCTCTTAAAGTACACTGATTCTAATACATTTTTTTAACATAGGCTACTTTATTTTTATTTTTAGACAAAGCATAAAGCAATTCACATCAGGCATTTAGAACTTGGTATAAGAGCATGTTTTCTCTTTCCCTGGATTTAGACCATATTACATGTAGAAAGTATGTAACCCAAAGCCAACACAACCTTATTTGCTGATAGCCTCTTGGATATGGCTAGTAATGGACAAAAGAGAAATAACAATTTTTGTAATGAGAGGGTAGAAGAGAGTAGATCTCATAAGCTTGGAGAAAAATGAAATTAATGCCGAGAGCAGAATCAGGTCCTTGTTAGGAATAAAATAGTAATGAATCCTTGAAATTAATTAGTAATTCTGAAAGCAAGGATCAACTATGTTAATGCTTATTTATCTTTCAGTCTTAAATTTCACTGGGGATTAAAATTTTTCATTATTTTATTTGAAATTAGCTTAAGGAGGTTCTGAAAATTCTGTGATCCTTTTAAACATAAGTTCCTATAGTTTCTAAAAACAACTTGATTTTAGAAAATTAATGTGCATGTATATTAAATGCATATTATTCATTTCATTCTCACATGTAGAAACGAAAACATTTGTTGAGTCTTCAGTATAACATTTATGTCGCTACCCCAAATATTATTCAAATTAATAACTGACGGGATATATTTGAGTCTAAAACTCAAAGCTTTTATCCAGTCATCTATTTTTTAGAAAAATTAACTGGAAATAAATTGCAGGGAAGTCTAAAAATGACTTTACACAGGGAGAGGTGGGAGGAGGAGGGAAGGTGTAAGTAAATTAAAAAAAAAAGGAACATAGAACAATGAATAATACCCTTTTTAAATTAATTATCTACCTATAACCTCTGCCATGTTTTTTCAATGAGACAAAGTTAAGTTTAGAATGATCCTTTTTAACAGCCATATGTTTAATATATTCAATAAACACTATATATTTAATATATACTATTTAAAGTGTTATTTTGTATCTCATAATAATTTTCAGAAACAAAATTCTTCAAATGGAAGATATTATTAATGTTTTATATCAGTATATGTATTAATATAAATATTGGAGACCTGCTTAATGAATTCTCAAAAGAATAGGCTGTTTGTAGCTGTAAAACTGAACACCAAAAGAAATGACAAGACAACCAGCTTGTCACAGCAGCAGCTGCTCCGATCTGTACAAGAGACGTGGAAGAGAATGAACAGTCTCTTTTCTTGCTGCTCTGAGTAGAATGAGCTGCTGAGGGAATCAGGGCCTTAGGCTTGTCTATCTATATGCATGTCACTTAACTGGGAAGTGAAATATGTGGATTTTCCTAAGTGAACAAGGAATTCCAAACAGTAGTTGTACTATTAAACGTGTACTTTTGCTCCATAAATACAACCATTTGTGACAACATGGATAGACCTGGAGACCATCACATTAAGTGAAATAAGTCAGACTAAAGAAATCAAGAAACATATGACTTCACTTATAGGTGGACTATAAAACTGAAAGTAACAAAGAAACAAAAACTCATGGACACAGCCAATAGTTTAGTGGTTACCTAAGGGTAAGGGTGGAGGGAGGGAGGGGAGTAGAGAAGGGGCAGCAAATATATGGTGATGGAACGAGAACTGATTCTAGGTGGTGAGCACATAATGAAACACATGGACAATGTGTACACCTGGGACCTATGTTATTTTTGCCAACCAATGTCACCCCAATAAATTTAACATTAAAAAAATAAAATTAAAAAAATAATTTTATTTAATTGATTTCATCTGTAATCATTCTCATTGATATAACTGAATTATTAATTGAATAAAAAATGTAAAATTGTTCAAGTCATAACAAATTCTTCATATTTACCCTCTCCAAATATTTCTTTTTTCTTTACTATGTTTTAAATATATTAAGAATAAGTTGGGGAAGCCGAATGGTTCAGTGGGTTGGGCGCTCACTTTGCAGCGCCGGGGACCGAAGATCGAATCCAGGCCCCGGCCTGTGCGGACCCATATGCTGAACTGGGAGCTCCCCTAGTTCAGTTCTCTCTCTGTCTCTGTATCTCTCCCTCTCTCTCTCCTCTGTCAAAATAAATAAATAAAAAATATATTAAAAAATAAATCTTTAAAAAAAAAGAATAATTTGTGTTTGTAAAATATAATATAGTGTTAGAATTATTGGTTTTATAAATACATTGATTCAAAGTACGATAAATTAATATCTCCATGAAATGTAATACTAGGAGCAAAGATGTCCAAGTGTCATACAAGGGAGTTAATTATGGAATTTAGGCTAGTTGAATAGATAGGTGAGACAGAAAAAAGATGAGTAAATCAATGGATTGTAGATCCTGTGGAAACTAAAGAATATTGAAAGCATTCAAAAGTGAATGAGCTTGAAAGATAGGCAATTGTTTTAAAGTGAGGTACTTTAAATCAATATTACATAGAAATTCAAATCACTTATAATGACAACAGCTGGAATATGACCATGGGGGTAGATGAGAGACTAAAGTGGAAGGAGAACAAGCCTATTCTATTGGAGAATTATTGACAACATAATAGAATCACCAACAATAAGAGTATAAATTGTCTTATTTTTGAGGAAGTGGAAGTGACCCTAGAGATAAAAATATTTAAAAAATAAGGGGAGTGAGATCTATAGTTTACTGAAATGAGGAGGGATAGTTGTAGGTCAAGTCTAACTAAATGTTAGATAAATAGGGAAGACAAGAGAACGGACTAAAATAGAGATGCACAAACTTTTAGCTACCGTGGGCCACATTGGAAGAATTATATGGGCCACATATAAAATACACTAACACTAATAATAGCTGATGAGTTTTAAAAAGGGGGGCAGTATTGTAAAAATAATCTCATAATTTTTAAAATGTTTTATTTGTTTTTGACAGAGAGAGACAGAGAAAGGAGAGGGCCCAGAGCAATTTCCATAGTTGTATGTCATCAGTTTCCAACATGGCAAAAGTTTACAAATTATGTGTTCAGCCACATTCAAAGCCATCTCAGGCCACAAGTCGGACAAGCTCGGTGTTAGACAAACTACCCCATTTACAGTCCTATTGGTACAAAGACCTCGAAAACCAAAGAAAGCCCCACTAAGAGGAATTAATGGAAAGCAGTATCTTCTGAAAAGATTCAATTTTCAGGACAGGAAAGAGAAAGGAACATTGAGAGAAGAATTTGGGGAAGGAAACATTTTTTTTTTGTGACTGAACATGAATTTCATTATACAGTTTCAGTAGTTAAGTTAATTTCAGTAGTTAAGGAAAGAAATAGGTGGGATTAGAAAAGAGATTGTATAAACTTTTATAGGAATAGAAGTCTGGAGGATGAGAGAGGAAAGCCAAAACTGCTTAAACATGAATTATGATCAAGCAAGATTACTACTAATGTCCACAAGACAGAAAGCTGGGGAAACTGTTAGTGTCAGGTGGGTAGAGAAATGGGGTGGTAATTATAAGGCCCACAAAACTCTTGTATTGTATACGTGGAGTCCAGCTGGCTAGTAGTTGACTCTTAGCTTCTTCCTCATTAGCAGTACGTAAGGTCTCCCTTGATTTAGTCAAAGAGAACATGGAAGCCAAAAAAGAACCTATTTGTCTTTATTTCTTTATTTTTTTTAATGAAAACTGATCCATTTTTATTTATTTATTTTTATTGTTTTTGACAGAGAGAGAGAGAGAGAGAGAGAGAGAGAGAGAGAGATACAGAGACAGAGAGAGAACCGAACTGGGGGAGCTCCCAGTTCAGCACATGGGTCCACACGGGCCGGGGCCTGGATTCGATCCTCAGTTCCGGGTGCTGCAAAGTGAGCACTTAACTGAGACATCCCGGCTTCCCCTCTATTTGTTTTTAAACAAGTGTGATGTCCTCTTGACCCAGGTCACAAATGCTGCTGATATAATTCATAAGACCCAGTGCAAAATGAAAGTTGCTGGACCCCTTGATCAAAACATAGGAAAAAAATACTATTAAAAGAACTACAACTCAAAGTATTTTTCTTTCTACCAAATTTTCACAACTGAACATTATGGGTTTGTTTTTTTTTTTGGTTATTAAATATTCTAATTAAAGAAAAATTATAATTTAAAATAATTTAGCATGAATTTCACCATTCCTCTTCATGTTGTGAAGTATCAGTTTAAAGTCCACATATAAGAACATCAAAATTATGTACAAAATCACCAAAATTGTACAATTTCTTTTTTGTACTGCATACACGCATTTGCATTTTGCTCTTAACAAAACAGTGGAACAACGTAAAACTAACTTGGTTGATTTCCGCTACTTGCTATGTGTATATCTACCAACACTCTCTCTATATCTAAGTTACTGATAATAAGAAAAGAAAACATAAGCTGTGTTGTACTTTTCTTTTTTCTTTCTTTTTTTAATTAGTTTTGAATGTTATTATTTTTTTTGTTTGTGGTTGGCCACTACAGGGAGTAATACAAGGAATAGATGATATAATCAGGTTTCTTGAACTTCATGTTTTTTAGAAAAATCAATGGTTTTATTTTCTGCATTTGAAACATGTTCTTGTTTAAATTGAAAGCACAGCTTCTCAAGATTGTCAGTGCCCCCACTTAAATAACAGTCAATTGTAACAAGCTTCCTTTACACTTGCTTTGTGTTTCATTGAACCTGCATGCATCATGAGTCTACTATAATTTTGTGCTCTTGGGACACAGGGCACACTATACATGACAGGGCAGTGAGGAAAAGCGACAGACACACAATGGGTGCTTCTTTGCTCTCTCACGTGTTCCATTGTTTCATTGAACTTGCATCAAAAAGTTCACAGGTAAAATTATTGAAAATTCCTAAAAGATAACAGCAAAGCATTGAAACCAGAGCAATCGTTCCTCGGCCTTTTGGCTAAGATCAAGTGTGAAACCAGAACAGTAGGCTTCAGAGCACGGAATGCTGTACAAATAACTGCTCAGGTCTCAGACTCATGAAGTCACCCTGCAGATGTTCTAATCAAAACAAAACTATATTTAAAACCATATTCTTCTAGCTTTCTGATTTCAAATGGCTTAGACAAATATTTATACCAGTAAAATATTATTTTGAATTATATTTTTTTATTATACAGACATAGGGAAGGTTAAAATATTTCTAAGAAAATGAATTGAAAGGAGAGTTGTTTAGTAACAAATTAATTTTATATCATTTACTTGAAAATTATTTTTGACTTAGCTCTTGTTCAGAGGTTGTCAAGAAAACCAACGTGAGTGAAATATTTTTTGTTATTTATAACCATGATTTTTAGGTCAAGCCTACATTTGTTCTCCATTTCTTCACAATTAAAATACTACATGACTTAATAAATTTTGAGCTTCCAGTGATGGCTTTTGTCTTTCAGTGTCTCTTGCTCTCTGGCCCCATTATATGATTTTGAATATAAGTCTATGAAAAATATTTTCAATTATGTTATCCTGATAAAACAGGATTACACAAGTTTGTTGAATAGTCCTCCAAAGCTATTTGCTTAAGGAGATAATTATTTTGAATATGTATAATCAACTCTGTATTTGAAAAACATGTTTACAAAAAGTATATCTAATTAGTAAATATAGATACACGCCTTTGTAGACACCTATGGGTAGTGTGAAGTTGTAAGATAATAATATGCCATAAATATGTAATAATAACCTTCATTTTATTTTGCTCTTTTAATTGTCCACATATCTATTTACTTACTTCATTTATATTATTAACTTTATTTAATTTTGAAGACTATTTTTGCCTTTTATTCTCTGACATATTTTTTTTTTTTGAAGCTATATTCTATTGTTAGATTCACCTTGGAAGGGGAAGAAAAACAAAAACCTCTTTTCTTAGTGTAGGTACACATTCATCAATTTAGATGGGACTTCCATTGAAAATCAATAAACACAGAACACAAAAAATTGTCAAAGCTTGTCAACTAAATGGTTTGTGGAGCTGTGGAGTTTAGAAAAATCACCCAATTTATGATTACTGATTAAGTGAACTGTAGTGTGATCAATTCCAAATGCATCTTACATGTGATACTTGTCTAATCATTGGCTCTACCTTTCTATTTCGTTTTCCTTTGCACAGATCTTTTTATTTTTTTTACCAAATATTAGGTAATGGTATCAGAGGTTATATAAACAAAGTTTATAACAGTTTCTCTGGTTAAATAACACAACTGTACATTTGTAATATATATGACATTAATTAGCCAATCACCAATATTTGGATAAATAATTGTTTAAGAATATTACCAAGGGAACAAAGGAACTAGTAATGATAAGCAGGTCAGGAACATTTGCCTTTTGTGTGAAAATATTAATAATAACAAAAGTGTCTTTAAATGTACATCAGAAATAATTAGTATATTTTAGAATTTTACTTATCTATAGTCAATATTCAATAATTTATTTGAGATGCTTGGATGACTCAGTGGGTTGAGCACTTGCTTTGCAGCTCTGAGGTCCAAGGATCTATCTTGGTCCCAGCCCTGGCCTGTGTGGACCCATATGCTGCACTGTGCTGTGCTTCCCATGTGTGTAGCCTTCAGTTCGGTTCCTGCTGAGGCCAGCTTCTATGTAGGAGGGCCCTGGTTCAGCCCCAAGATTGCAGGGGTGTGCCTCTCATGCAGGAGGCCCCCACCCCAGTTCCCATCTTGTGCAGCTCCAAGCTCACCTGTGTGGAATGAAACTATGTCAAAAAATTAATGACATAAAACTGTGAAGACTGCTTTGGGTCCTCCTCTTTCTGTCTCTATATCTCTCTGTCAAAAACAATAAAATAAATCTTTTAAAAAACTATAATTTGTTTAAATTAATGAATAAGTAAATCAAATATCAGTAGAGTTGTTTATTTGAGGAAGAGTCAAAGAAATATGAATTATTTTGATGTTATGTAAATATACTAATGTAAGTATCAAACACAGGTAGGTCAGTGTGGTTCATCCAAAAATATAGACTTTTTCAAATTTAAAACTTTAGGTAAATATTTTGTTTGTAAATTATGAACTTTGAATTGGATTTTACCCTTACATGTTTTAATACAAATGGGCACTAAGGAAAAAGTAATAATTAATATTAATACATATATACTTACATATACAAATATGTGTATGCTATTTTAATAAATACAAAATCACATATCGATATTATTATAAAAAAGAGCAATATTAAAATAAGATATATGTGCCCACTTTACCTATAGACTTATTGATAGTATAGGCATATATTAATTCCAATATTTCTTCATGATACTAGTAAGCACATTGAATGTATGTTTTCTGTCTTCTATTTTTTTTCCCATTTTTTCTTTTAACACATACATTAAAGACATACTTAACATATATTACTTCTTTAATCCATACAGGTGCCAATTTATTCTCACTGGAATAAAACAGATGATTTTGAGTATCATAATCATTAAATCCAAGTATTTTTAAAGGTATTGCATTAGATTACATGTAGTTTATGTTTAATGCATTGAATGTGCACCTATTGATAAATCACCACTATTAAGCAGATGCTAGACTTTTAGAGAGTGTTAGAATGGTAAAGAAAAAAAAAGAAAAAAAAATTATTCCTATTTATCACCCACTCTCCTTCAAAATAGGGAAGAGAAAATATACATAGTCACAGGCTTAAACATATTCATTTGCATGGTATTGCTTCATATCTACAGCCAGCATCCATTGTTTTTTAAACTTTTTATCTTTGGGATCACAATCACTGTAATTTACTCTTATTATAAACTGGCTTAAATCTAAAAGGAAATAAATGTATTGTTACATAATTTGATAATTCTTAATTAATTTAATTTATTTGTATATAGTCTGATTTATTCCAGAAAAAAAATCAGGTTAACCAACAATCAATGCCTTTAAATACAGTGGCCTAAAATTTGAGAGATATAAATACCAATGACACATATAACGTTCTGAATATCTTAAAATATTGATTTAGGCTGTCTTTCTAAAAAGTTATTATGCAGATCTGTGATATTATAAATTATTTATATAAGCTAATTATATTTTAGTGCTAACAGTTATTATATTCTTAATTTAATTCCTCTTTATTATTCAAAGAATTTTTTTTTCATTGTATTTGACCTGTTGACTTTATGGCATACTTAGTTCAACTCAATATGTATGTGAAGTAATTTAGAGGACAGATATAGAGGGATCATATAATGATACAGATCTTCCCTAGAAATACAAAACCATTAGGATAATGATTTTAAAATTAAACTAATTAGAACAGAAAAACATTTTCAAAAGTTAGTAGGATCTGATAACTACAGGCTAAATGGACAGAAAGACACTACCTTTTTTTGACAGAAGCTGCAGAAAAATAATTTAAATAGCAGGGGAACAATGTCATTTGGTAGGAAAGACAAGAGGAATAAAGTCAGCACACTTTTTAGTTGTGCCCTGTGGCTCTGTCAAGTTCACTGCACTCTTTTTTATATTCTCTGTCTCATTCTCTACTAACTTGAAGCACAAAAGAGAGAAAGTTGAAGAAATTTTATTGAAGACAAAAAATAGTGGAGTATTTAGGTTCATTTCAGCTTTTTCGTCTCTAATTTGCAGTTGAGTTAGAGGGAAAGAATTGTGTATTTTATTGGGATTTAGGAGGGTTAACATAATACAACATACAAAAAGTATTTTATTAAAAATAGTTTTATATTGAACTATATTATTTATTGTAATTATTCAATTTTACCGAATGTCTATGAACAAGTAGATATGCTACTGCGTATCTTCTGTTGTAAATGAAAGTAGGAAAAATATCCTGGAAACCACTAGATGATCAAAATTGGTTGATGTTATATTTAATACTTAACAGTTTATTGAAGAAGACTTTCCAAGATTTCACTATAAATTTATTATAGACTATAAGTTTCACATGGAGGAGGAGCTGGTCTTTCTTAGTCTTTAGAATGGTATAAGTTCACTTTTAAAAGGGCAATTAATGGTTATATCATTAAAATACATTATTATTTAAATTATCTCATTTGTAATGAATATGTGGGACATTATTGAGGACATGGCATATTTTACATAAGGCAAGTCAGATTTCCAGTAGAATCTGAAATTTACGTTTTTACAGCCTCTTTATGAGCAGATGTTACTTTAGAAAAGGAGAAAATAGGTAAAGGTGACAATAGCATACAGGACATAATTTTACAATAGAAATCATAGCTACTCGAGGAACATCAATAATGGAATGTCAATACATATAAAGTACTTGACATACTACTTTCAATTCATTACAAATATGATTTAAGGAACTAAGTTTAAACCTAAGAGGTGAAAAAAAAAGTCTAAATTTGGCACAGAGGAGAAGTTTGTACTCTGTTCTGATAGTGGGTTGAGTATGTTCCTTAATTTTGATATTACTCTGAGCATGGTATAATGTCAACACATTTCTTCTTAAATTGGCAGTATCAATGTATAAATTCATTTTTAGTCTTTTTTTTTTACAGAAGGAACTAAGCATGTGATAAAAAATATGCATACCTTAACGTTTTTTTAGACAAGCATTATCATTAACACAAACCACTTCGGCAGAACTCTATTTGTTGATTCTCTGTGATGGTTTACATTTAAAACTGTAAACATTTAAGTAATCTGCAAGTAATTGGGCAGGGTTGTTTAAATAATTGTCTCAACCTTAAAAATAAAGAAGTTACGAAATTCGGTCAACAAATTAAGTTTATTCTGCAATAGCAGAGGAATTGCTATTCAGGACAAGCAAACTATAATGAACCTTAATCAGTCCAGAGCACAAAGGCACAGAATGTTCTTTTATAGAACAAAGGAGGAAGTAAGGAGGAATGCTTCCGGACAAATTTTATCTGAGGACTATGACTGACAGTTGGAAGTTGTAGAGCTTCTCATGGACTGCAGGTGAGGGCAGAGTGCTCTTACCTGTAGGAAATACATCTTCCTTTTTCCTGAAGGACTATTCAAGTGATATGTAAATGAGAGGCCTTCTTTCATAGATTCCTGACTCCAATTTTGAGTTAGGTTTCCTAGCCACATTTTTCACACCAGATTCTTGAGAAGTGCCATTAAGGACAAGTTTTTCTATATTCAAATACTGGCTAAATGGTGATTCTAAGTTCTGGACACCATGAAAAGGAAAGAAAATTTACTAAAATTTGGTCAAGTCTAGTTACCTCAAATTGTTTAGTGTGTACAAATAGCTAATCACTTATGAGGCATAGAATGGGGATTTGGAAAGTCTATATTTGACCTTGTAATAAGTAACTGAGAAAGTGGCAGTTCAGTCAGTATCTACAGGTTCCTAAACTGTCAGAAGTGTAGTTATCAATTACACATGTAAGTTAATCAAGAGGAAGACAAAATATGTAGCAAACAATTTGAATAATCAAAGTTGGAGAAAATTTTAAAATAGTAATATTTGAATTTATAGTTATAAATTATCCCATGCATTTTTGACCCACTAATTTTTTTGATTCAGCGTGTACCCTATAAAAAAAGAAGGCTGAAAGGAGGGAGGCAAAGAGAGATAGAGAGATAGAAGAGAAGGAAAGAGGGAAAAAAATAAAGGAAGAAAAAAAAGCAAAGAGAACCTTCCTTTGAAAATAGGAAAGTGGGAAATATCACATCTGTAAATTGTTCCTTTTTCTTGTTATTAAAGTTAGACTGAGCAGCCTACATTGTTTTAGATAAGAAACTTAGCTGGTTTGAGCTGCTAGTTCTGCCTTGAATGTTTAAGCTGTGGCTTTGAAGCAGCAATGCTTGTGAAAGAATAAAACTGAAATTCATATCATAATACTCTAACTTTTTTTTCTACTCCATCACCAAACAACAGCAGCAGCAGGAGCAGCAGCAACAACAACAACAAACAAAATGTATTCTTCTCTCAATTTTGAAGTAAATCTCAAACTTCCCAATATACTTGTGGTCAACTGGGTGAACTGAGATCTAGTATTGTGCCTATACCATGCACAGAAAACCAGTAAATAGTTTTCTCCATGGGATGGGTAAGGACCTGGAGAATGAGTTTGGAGCCCTCCAGTCAAAACCAACAATGTAGCCCATTCTCTATAGGCAATAGGTTTAGTGATTTGTGGACTCCATAGTGTGATATGTATATATGTTATCATTCAAACTATAAGACATTTGAAGGAAAGATGGTAATTAAAGCAATAGAAGATCACTTCCCTGTGCTGGAAACCTTTGTTGGGAGACTAGAAGTTTGTAAAGTTCTAGGTTAGAATAACAAAACAAACAAAAAATACCCATAAATATCCTAGTAATATTAATTAAGAGCAAAATCTTATAGCCCTTGTATAAGAGGAAATATAGTATCTACAAAGGCAAATAAATGAAAGAAGAAAAAAAAAGAAAAAACAAAAATAAGATTATTTGGCATTAAGCTTTCTTTTAGGCCACTAAAATAAAAAAAAACCTAAAATATTCTATATGTACAGATTGTGAAGGAGTGAGATTTATGACTC